>CM074288.1:2517382-2537382 GCA_037194245.1 Opsariichthys bidens
CGGTGTGCAATCTATTCTCTAAAGAGACCCCCTCTGTACTTACCCATTATAAAAGCCATTTAATTTGATTCTATTGCATGAATAATTGATAAACGGCCGACCGTTTCTTAATTCCTTTAAGCGGTTTAATCCTTTATGTCCTGCGCTCCTCTTTAGCAGTGGACCATGTGAACTGTCTCTCAGCCCGCTGCCCCAGTCAATCTCTATTGCTCACTGGCTCTGGTTTAATTGAACAGCAGCTATATTTGTTTTATTCTAATGCGCCCTCACTTGAAATCGATACAAAATTACTTTCAATATCTGAAAATGACTCTAAAAAAAACAATGTAGTCTGTGGTGGATGGAATGTGATAGACATATAATGAGAATTAATTTACTCTGCTAAAAAAAAGGCAAAAGATATTAAATCCTGCTTGTATAAATACTGTTGACCTTTTTTAAACTTGAAATGAGGCATGATGGGATAAACATCATTAACCAATCCAATCAAGCAGGAAAAATACAATCATAAAGTTCAATATGAAATATAAATATAAAACTAAAATGCTTGCTGGGGATTCAAGTATTCCACTTTATGTAGACCGTATTTTGAATGCATTATCGCAACACATTCTTTGCACGCTGTCCTTCTCCTGCCTACAGCTATATGAAACAGACATTATGTAATAATGGCCTCATACAGTCATACTCTCTCTCATTCAGTCATGTAACGACTGAGACAAATCAGACACAATTATTTGTCATATTTAACAAATAATCTTTAAAAAACCCTCCCCCATGGACACCATCTGATAAGCTTTACAATCAGAAAGACTTGGGACTCTGACTTAATTCTTGCTGCGAAGGACAAATAAACCCTATTAATCCTATATATTCTATATATAACCACGTGAGAATGTATAAACATGGATCCAGTTTTCCCTCTCATGATTTGATCTCCTTTGTATTAATGTTTCAGAGTTAGAATTCCACTGTCTGGTTAACTAAAATCACATGGGTTTGGTATTGATGGACTCCAACTTTAGTTTCCCATTTGGCAATTTATGGTACATGTTGCTATCTTGTTGCCAACATGTTGCAATTTCGGCACTATTGTCACTTAAATGATTTTGATTTTGTTACAAGCTCTAAGAGGTGCAAATGCTAAGAAATAAGGATGTTCACAGGATGAAGTGATTGATTGATTGATTGATTGTCATTTTAATGTAGCTACATCAAGTTAATCTCATTAACTGATTCAAATATTCATAATTAATCAATGAATAATCATAATGAGTTATTAATAATTATTCATATTTACCCTTGAGCTAATTTGCTAGTCATAATACTGTCATTTGACTTAGTGAGCCGCTTTGCTCTCTTTAGCCTTATAAAAGTGCTGTCAGGCTCACTGTTGTTCAGCGAATTTTCACATTGTCACGTGTATGTCTTGTTTAGATCAGTTCTGTCATGTCTGCACCTGTCCTCGTTAGTCCCTGATTAGTTTATCTCCTCCACCTGTTCCTCATCCTCCTTCATCAGCGGGAGCGTTACAGATTCCAATACGAATCCATGCAAATCAGGAATTTCTCATGAGCAGTGTTGGAAGCTAATGAAATTATGTAATCAGATTACTTTTTTAGTATAGTAACACATTACTTTTAAATTTACAACACAATATCTTTCACTTTTTCAAATAACTAATGCAAGTTACTTTTCATCAGGAACGCAGAATCCCTGGCAATATTCAAGAGAGAGCTGAAAACTCATCTCTTCCGTGAACACTTGACCCCTTCATAAAAAACAAAACAAAAAACCCTATCCTTCCCTTTTCCCTTCTTACTCTAGCTTCTGGTACTGAGCAATGTATGAAACTTGCATTGTGAGCACTTCCTGTGTTATTTGCCAATTCATGAAGAATCGCTTGTTTGTTTTCCTCACTTGTAAGTCACTTTGGATAAAAGCGTCTGCTAAATGACTAAATGTAAATGTACATTGTTTTCCCATTCATTGACTGACAGCTCTTCAGTCCCCATGTTGAGTAAGTGTGTTGTGTGAGCTGTGTAAATACGCTAGGCTACTAATAATACATGATGGTTGGTTATTACCATGATGGTTATTGTAGTTCTATACTAAATGGGAACATACTTATCTCACTAGAATTTCTTTTTTTATAAAAACACTGTAATACAAACTCAGAATATTTCGCAAACCTACTATAATTAAATCTTAAATAACACAAACATACTTTAAAGTCCACCTGAAATCAAAATTCAAGTTTTTTAGCCTTAATGTTATGTATAAGCTGGTGGCTTCCAAAACAATGACACAATTCATATTTAGAAGATATAAACTTAGTCTAATATGGATCATGGATTTTCATGACATCACATTGTACTTCAGCTTCTTATCAAATCTTCTGTCCAATCAAATGCTCTCTAGAATCTGAAGTCCTGCCCCCTCCTACATTATAAATAAACGCTGAAGCTGTAGCTGAAATCAGTCATTTGTTCACACATCTACTAGTTTCTACATGGTGAATGGCACATATTGCAGAGGATAGGGAATGATTCAGACAGTGTAAATACGCTTTAGATTGATGCGAATGAAGTCCGTTTTCGCGTCAGTGTCACGTGAACTGCTCTGGCCTATGGACACGAGAGCGCAGAGCGGATCATATCCGCGGACCGCGAGTCGGCTTAGACCACAAAAGGTATTGGACTCATTTAAATTCTGCACAGAATGCAGTATTTTAAAGTGATATAGAAGAGATTAGGAAGAGAAATTTGCAACAGATTAGAAGGAAACAGAGGTTTTAGTGAGTTTAGCGGCTCTGGCCGAGCTGAGATATAAACAAAATGCTTTTGGCTATTTTTAAAAAGGGGCGGAGCTGTTCAATATGTCCCACCCCATCTTCCTGTTTTAGTTGACATTACATCAACACATTGAATAATGCTGCGCGTTCCATGGCAATTGACCCTTCGCAAACGGTTTGATTGACAGGCGATCTGACCAATCATAATGCAGAATCCGCCATTTTATCCGACAAAGCAGTCAGGGGAGTTAGTAGATTAACGTTGGTGAACTTGAACTTGAAAAATTGTGCACGCTCATGTCTTTCCGCGGATGAAACAACATTCCTTCATGATTATTTGATGCTATTAATGAACTAGTAGATGGTTGGCTGACGAGCCACTTAAAGGAGCTACAGTGATCGGTCACGACATATTGAAGAGCCACTATACGCTATTTATTGTTTAAACTTCTTGTCAGTGTCCTCTTTACTCTGCGATGTATTTTTCACTGCGTGAGAACACGATGTGTGGCGTGAGTGATGACTTGTCGGGCACTGCAATAGTAACTAAAGGAGGCGGGTCTTTGCGAAGGGTCAACTCACTGAGCCTTTAAGTATTTAATCTCACTTGATGAGCTAATGGCTCTACTGCTGACCTTTGATGATCCAATTCAACAATACGAAGCAAAAATTACTTTAGATAAACATTTGTCTTTCTTTCTTTCTTTTTTTTAAAAAACGTCAGCACAGCTTAAAGGTTTGTTTGAGCTGCACCTTCTAATGTACAGGCATTTCCTTCAGCCTCAGAAAGGGCCTTTACATTTTCCAAAAACAGAACTTTTTTGTTTTTATTTAAAAATAAACAAGCAAGCCCAGCCCTCAATTAGTTAATTTTTTTAGGGTGTACCTCTACTTTCCCCAACACTGCTCATGAGGGAAAAAAATTTCCATTGTGTACAAGTTGGTCACACAAATTTGCTGTACTGACGGTGACTTTGTGCTGTGAAATTTTGCCAAACTTTAACTTGGTTAACATATATATTTAGGCAGCAGCTATTTAAAAGAAGCTATATGCTATTTACAATGAGTGTAAATAGTGATGGATACCATGTGCACGTGTGTAAACAGATACAAATAGCATCATATTTACACTAATTGCAAGCAGTGACAGATGATATTCATACAAAGTGTAAATAGAAATGGCGTGCTGTTTGTACCAAGGGTAAATTTTCCAAGCAATGGTGGACAGAGTTAGTGAAAATAGCCTTCGGGTGGCATTTTGCACTTTTTGTAAATAGACACTACCTTTATAATAATCTGGAATTGGATTCTCTGTAAAGAATACATTACTTTGGCTTTGAATTTTGGATAATATAACATACATCACTTAGTAAAAACATCATGAGGATTTAACATTTTTCATTTTTGTCAACAGATTCAAGGTCAGGCTTTGACTCTGGCTATTTGCGTTGATTTATTTATTTCATTTTTGACCTTAGATCAAGGCGTGATGGTTTATGCATTCACGTCGCCCCAATCACTGTCAACATTACTGTTGCATATATTGGACAGGTAAAGTATGACTACCAAGCTGGAGGCATCCAGACTGTTTACTCTGCTATTTTCCATCTCTGTCAGATGAAACTAGAGCTCCCAGCCGGAGGCCTCGGCAGGCCTTCCTGTCTACTCTATTTAGCCAAACTAAAGCCCCTTCAGGGTCAGGCAGAGTGATCTACACAGCTATTCTACATTGTGTGAAAAAAAGAAGCAAATTCTGTCACTGTTTACTCGCCCTTATGCCGTTCCAAACCTGTATGACTTTCTTTCTTAAGTGAAGAAGCATTTTTCATACATTGAAAGGGAATGGATATGGACATGGGACAACCATCATTCACTTCCATTGTATGGAAAAGAACCGCTAGGACGTTCTGCTAGATAGCAGGTATAATAAGAAAACATTTGGCTCGTGTGTCTGAATGAGACTTTTGAGATCAGTAGAGCTGATAGCTGTTCTCAGAGCACAAGAAACATGTAAAAGTCGACGGTAACAAGCAAGAGAGTGAAAAGATGTGATATGAAAAGAAACTGCTGACAAAATGAAAACGTGCTTATAAATTTACACTACACCTGGCAGAACTGCATTACAATAGCTCTGCTATTATTACTAACAGTACACCTATATTGTCATTACACCACAATATTCACTATATCACCGTGAATGAGAGTTTATTATCAAATGACTTGTATAAAGTGATAATATTCATTTGGTTATGTGTTTTTAGAGTTAAATCTGTATCATTGAATGGATACAGATTGCAGCAATACCCTTACAAAAAAGAAAAAAAATTATTTTATTAAAATTTAATTTATATATTTATGTGTATTATCAGTATACTTCTTTTAAACTGAAAAAGTATGCATACTTTAAGTCTACTTTTTATGTGCTTCTCAGAAATATACTTAGCATATATATATATATATATATATGCTAAGTATATTTAAGTATATATGCATTAGCAATTAAATTGCAAAATAAATATGACAAATCGGGTAAGTGACAAATAAGAAAACAGCTACCAGGAAGTGTTAGCAAGATGGCCGCTAAGTGGACTGACTTTATTAAGGGACTTTGATTTAGTGCACAGATGTTACAGTCAGTTTCCTCTGACCAAATTCATGTCCTTTAAAGCTTTCACAGCCTTGTGATGATTATTCATCATCTGAACTCCGTTCACTATCGTAATAGAATCAGCTTTTTCAAATGCAATCTGTCCGTTTGGAAAATTAAGCTGTGAAATCAGTCTTATTTTGATAATCAGACACAGTATCTTGAATATATCATCAAAGAGTGCAAAATCTAACATCTCCAGTGATCATTTTGCACAAATGATGTTGCATGTTATTATCAGTAGCCTTGTTCAGACTGTCAGGACCAACAGTGTGTATGTAGCCATAGTTTGGTCTGCCAGTTCAAACACAACAGATGACGGAAAATGTAAGTGCACAGTGGCTAAAATTATCACATATCAGCAGCTGAAACATCTGTGAACATCTCTGTTTGTACAAACTGCTTGTTCTCTCCAGGACTAACTGTAGAATTTTTAGCTGAGGGTAACATTGTGAATTGAAGTTGGGGCCCTTCACTGTCCTGTGTAAGTATTTGAATAATGAATGTGTGAGGGTGTCCATGTGAGAGCAGCACGTGTGAATCTTGAAGTGTGTTGCCGTATCCCAAATGAAGCTTATGTGTGTTTTGGAAGAGCAAAAGACAAGCTGAAAGGCATGCCTGTAGTTATTGTTTGTGTGCATGTGTGTGTGTGCATGTGTGTGTGTGTGTGTGTGTGTGTGTGTGTGCGCGTTCTGCAAGCAGAATGGCACACGGCGGGCAGCGTCAAGCTCGCCATGACCTACTTCACTATAAATCAGAGATTACCCCACTCAAGTCTACGCGATGTTTCAAACAAACGCCCACACAAGCTCGAACACATGTGCAGAGCCAGACCATGTGCCATCAAGTCCAAACTACGATAACTGACTAAAAAAATGTTTGAGGTATAATTAAAGAGGAAAACAGAGCGCCAACATCACCAGGAAGCTCCCAAAGTGGCCATGAATGTTTTACAATGTAATCAAAGTCCCTTTGAGGCAAGTCAGTTCACTCTGCGGCCATACTGGTAACACCACACACTCTCAGAAAGGTACAAAAGTGGTGTCTGGGGAGCGACTGTTCCAATAATGTATACCTTTGTATCTTATTCAGCCTTAAAAAGTGCATATTAGTACCTTATTAGCTAGTTCACCCAAAAATGAAAGTTCTGTCATTAATTCCTCACCCTCATGTCCTTCCACACCCGTAAGACCTTCGTTCATCTTCAGAACACAAATTAAGATGTTTTTCATGTTCAGATGCCCAGAGAGGTAATAAAACATAAGTAAAACAGTTCATGTGACTACAGTGGTTTAACCTTAATATTATAAAGCAACGAGAGCAAAATAGCGATTTTTCAACAATATCTAGTGATGGCCGATTTTAAAACTCTGCTTCGAAACTTTACGAATCTTTTGATTTGAATCGGTGGTTCAACTTGTGTATGAAACAAATTCATGTGAAGCATTGAAATTGCGAAACACTTTTGACGTAACGAAGCCTCGTTTCCTGAAATCACGTGACTTTAGCGCCACGAAACATTGATTAAAAACAAAAGACTTGTAAAGCTTCGAAGCAGTGTTTTGAAATCGGCCATCACTAGATATTGTTGAAAAGTCTTTTTTTTTTTTGGAATGAAAAAATTTTTAATTGCTGCAGGCTAATAAAAAATGTTTAATGAATTGAAGTGAATTATTTTTAAAATAAAATCAGGTTGAATGAAGTATTCAATGACTCACCCATAAATACTTCCCATGTTTGAAGCTTGATGAATCAGCATTTAAGAATGAATCTCCGGAATGAATGATTTAATGGCAAATGCATTTTTTAACAGTCACTTGTCGCCACGTAGTGGTGTGATGATGTAATCGTGATGAAGTTACTTTCAGAGGGTGAATTGATCTATTTTGATTGCTGCCATAGACATCAGTGTTTATATCCAAACTATAAACCTTTATCCCAGTACGTCTGTGTTCATTTGGATTATTGTTGCAAAGAAATAACATCACTGTGAAGCGGTTTCATTTAGTACCGACACATGACAACTGCAGATTTGAATGATCCAGTGTCTACACAGATCCATTATCCACAGGTAATCATTGTCATTTAGGAATAAGATTGTGTGGGTGTTTTAAGCGAGATCGCAACTTTTCAATGGTTAATTGTGCAGCACTACAAGCTTCATATAAAACATTTTTGCTTCTTCAGCTCAAATCATAAACCTTTTAAGGGTCATCTAGTTTTTTAAGGTTCCCTGGTGCATTATAGAATAATCAAACACAATCAAAAAGGTGATTGGCTCTTTTAAATGAAAGGTGGGACTTACATACCTATAATTTCTCCCATTTAAATTGGCCAAATTGGTGGCTAATTCATATGAATTTGTACAATTTCATTCATATGTTTTCATTCAAACTGACAGTTAGCTTTACGAGTGAGGTTAGGAGTGGAATTTCATGCTCTTTTTTTTTTTTTTTAAATATTGAACATTTTCTTATTATTCATGCCATACAAATTCAAGCAAAATCGCCATCTCATAATATCTTGTGAGATCATGTTGTTATTTCATATGAGTGGTCTATAATTCCACTATATAAACTAGCAGAACTTCATCTACTTAACAAAAGCTTATGATTTTGATGGAGGTTAATCCAAATCTATGTCTTATCACTGCACAAAGATTAAAACGGGAAAGAAATTACTCAAAATATAATTAGGATTTTAAAGCTCGGGATAAAGGGCACAGAAAAATGAAAGCAACAGGGAGTTGAGCGGAAAAGAGGGTGTGAAAGAGAGACGACTGATAGAAAAAGAGCGTGAAAAGCAAAGTGAAAAGCATGGAAATGTTATGAGGCCATATTCAACAGTTCTCTCTCACAGAGCAGGGAGATATGCCTCAATTTTATTCAAATAATCATTATATAAAGTATAAAAATTTCTTGGCATTCCACGGGAAAAATAACAGCATGTTGGGTGTGGAATGATATGAGGGTTTCATGTAAATAATGACAGATAATTCATTATTTGCCGCAACTTTTGCTTTACTATCTCTCACCTTCCCTCTTTCTCTCTCTCTTTCGTTATCTTGCATCTTTCCTTTCTTGTCGCAGTGAAACCAGTTGGAGCTGTAAACACCTGCTTTCTATTAAATGGATCACACGCCAATTAACACTTCATCAGAAAAACTGCAGTACCTTAAGCTTGATCAGCCTGCGTGCAAGATGTTAAGTGCTGTTGCATAACATAACAAGCTCAACTTCTAGTAGTTTATTAGGTTGCTTAAACGTATGTGCATGTGTGTTTAACCATGAAAAATTACACATAAAATCTCTGACACCAATGAAGTTAAGTGTTTTTTTTTCTGCTTTAGTCTTCTCAGAAGGAGATCTTAACCATCTAAAAATGTAAATAAAATAAAAAAGATTTCAATATGCGCTCAAACAATTTTTCAAATCCAACCTCAATCTTTCAAAAACCAAATCGACATTCATTTTATCTTATATGCTCACTGAATATAAATAGTGATATATATATATATACATAGTGAATATAAATGGTGTATCATTTGTTTCTATTTCTATTTGTCCTCAGAGCAACTTAAACAGCTGAGACCAAGCTGAAACCTGCAGGCACTATCAAAACATTGCTCTGTTTGTTTGTGCAATTAGACACAGCAACAGCTCAACCAATAATGTGAGTTTGGGGTGGAGCTTTCTGTTTGTTTGACCAATGACAGAAATGGGGGAGTGTTTGGGAAACCTGTTTGGAAAACAGTAACTTTTTTTAATTCTGTTCGTGACACTAAAGCATGACAAAAGCTAGCAAAGCTAGGAAAAACATGTTCAAGAAAACGTTTTGTTATTCTGATTAAGTTATGAAAATGTTATTTCTAAATGTTCTGATATTCGCAATGTACAGTTTTTCAGGTTTAAACGAAACAGGTTTGTTAAACGAAAATCCAACAAAAAGAAAGAATTTATGTTTTTGTGTTAAAGTTTTGAGTACATCATTAAAGACCAGATAACGTTGAACGAACATTCTATGAATGTTTCTGTAAGAACATTTCTTTAAGAGAACCTTGTCAGAACATTAGCCAAAGTTCTGAGAAACTTATGGAATATAGGTATTTTAAGTTCTAAAAGAGCAATATTTTTGGGGGGTACTCACAGGGCACGGCTCTCAAGTAGAGGTTTTCTCGGATCACCTGCTGGAGTTGACTGTCCATGGAACCGGTGTGAAACATTTGCTCAGGTATAACCTTAGATCCTTGCATAGAGTTGAGCCTAAAAGAAGGACAGATGAGGCATTAGAAAGGGAACGACGGACAACCAAATAAACAAACCGAGATATTCTGATTCCTTTAACACTTATACAGTGAGAATATCCCATGAATTAACATTTACAAACGATGTGCTTACCCACCTCAAAATCTGCAAGTCAAAAAAACTGAAGAGCTTGCGAAAATAAACACACAGATACATTCAGCCGAGTCCCTGGAGACAGTATTGATTAACCTTTGAAGATATTAGAGGTGTTTCTAATCAATCAAATGAACTCAGTTCCACCAGAAAAGAAATGCTACAATGAATTCACACTTTTATGCTCAGTATAATGCTGTATCACACTATGTAGAAACACATTCGGGTTATAATGGAAAGTGTGTTCCACGCAGAGACGTTCTCCCACAAACACACACAGCCTTGGATTAACGTGAAAAATGTCACACACACAGTCTTGGCACGGCTGCCCAGTGCTCCACTCAACATGGCTGATCTCTTTATTTCATCTGCTATGGTTTATGGTCTCTGATGACAGGCCACTTGGCTGTTATAGATGAACAGAGTGCCTCTCGAACCCATCAAAATGACAGACCCACCCCCACCCCACCTCTCCTAGTAATAAAACACAGCTCACAGTTCTCATAAAGGAACATAAGCCCAGCGACCACATGAACACGCACACGCACACAGCACATAGGTATGAAATGACCCCTATGGCATTCTGGGAGGACGCTATTGCTGACCTGCTGCTGTCCTTGAACTCTATCTACTTAATTCAGCCAGATTAGTCTTGATTGCATTAGTTAGGAATCTGCACAAAGTATTAAATTACAGCACATTGTTTATTCTAAGACCATGAATAAAGCCTCAAATCACACGGCTTGTTACTTTTCTGAGAATTAAGAGCGAGAGAATGAATCCCATGGATTTACATTAAAGGTATGAGCTCTTTTGAATTTGGCCAGTAAGCAACCACCCAGAGCACCATAGCAACCTTCTAGCAACGCCCTATCAACTACATAGCAACGCTCTAAACTGCACTCAGAACACCACATGACAATGGAACATGGAACCACATGGAAATTCCCCAGAACGTCTCAGTACCTTTCCAGAATAAGCGAGCAACTACATAGCAACATTAAACAGCAATTTTAACACCTCAGCAACGGTATAGCAATCATCTGGTAACTATCATGAACACACAGCAACCATATGGCAATGCATTAAACAGCACTGAGAACACGTGCATAGCAAAGATCTGGCAACCTGGTGTTGTAATCTGTCTCTTTTGACCACTTCTGTCCTGATTTCTTCAAGGGGAGGGTTTTTTTCAGATCTTTCGATCAAATGGACGAAATAAGCTTGTGCAATTTACATATGAACATAAAAGGAGATGAAGGAAAAACCGACAGACTGCATCAGCTTCAGTTTCTGTCCTGATAGCCACAAGACAACACCGAACGCGGTGAGAAATCAGGAATGGTGTGAGAACATTGTACTTGGTCTGTTTTTTGTCTTCAAACCAAACTTCGGTCTTCAGCTGTTAAAGTTTAAATCCTGTCTGTCTAGCGCGCTTCCCATTATGAGTCTTTTGTGACTGTTTGAATGCATTCAACCACATGAGGGACTACACTATGAAAACAATCCGGTCAAATGTGTTTTCAATTACCTCTGGAAGTGGTCATAAGGGGACAAACGTTTCAGACCCTGTTTACACCTGTATTTAGCGTCGTCCACTTGTGATTCGATTACCCAAAAATCTTAATACCAGATGTAAACGGGGACCAAGAAAACTGTACCAACTACATTGTTTCAAAACCCTCTCAGGACACCTTAGATCTGCCAGTAACCATTCAGAAAACACCAGAACAACTACCAAAAACAGGAACCACATAGCAACATGCCATACACTTCACTTAAAGGGATAGTTCATCAATAAACGAAAATTATCCCATGATTTACTCACCCTCAGCATCATAGGTGTATATGACTTTCTTCTTTCAGATGAATACAATCAGAGTTTTATTAAAAAATATCCTTGCTCTTCCCAGCTTTATAATGGCAATGAATAGAGGAGGAGATTTTGAAGGCCAAAAAAGTTCATACATCCATCATAAAAGATATCCACACTGCTCCGGGAGGTTAATAAAGGCCTTCTGAAGAAAAGCGATGCATTTGTGTGATAAAAACATCCATACTTTAAACTTTAAAAACTAAAATATCTAGCTTCCAACAGATGGCCGTATGCACACCGACTTACCTCTGATGTAAGATGTAGGAGTAGAGTAAGCTTTGACACCTAAAGCTCAGAACAGCCTGATCATTTTCAATATAACTCCAATTTTATTTGTCATATACACCTAGGATGGCTTGAGGGTGAGTAAATCATGGAGAAGTTTTCATTTTTGGGTGAACTAGCCCTTTAATATCACAGCAACAAACATAACAATCACCCAACAACCACCCAGAACACACAAGACAACCCAGCAACTACATAACAGCAGTAAACAACACCCAGAACACCTCAGCAACTGCACAGCAATCATTAAGCAACCATCCTGAAGAGCCTAGCAACGCCCTAGCAACCACTAAAATAATGTAGCAACCCCATAGCAAAGTGTTAAACACCTCAACAGCCATACAGCAATGATCTGGCAACCAACCAGAACACATCACACATCATGGTGGTGAATTTTGCACATGCAAGCATCATTTAAATATACAATTTAGTATAATTTATCATCCTGTAGTAATTCAGTAAATTGCAGAAGTGCAAAATCAACATGAAAAAATGAAAATGAAACAGGTCTAAATGAAAAAAAAAAAATTTGCCTCAAGCATTCACCATGATCAATTCCTCTGTTTGGAAGACAGAGCTGCAGTTATAAAGACTTGGATGTATTTCAGCAGGGACATATTGATCTTTTTTAAAATAGAAGTGCCAGAATTAGCACAAAGCTCCTCTTCTCTGTGGCCACTGTGTTTATATAGGATACGCAGGCAGATCAAAAGAGGATATTAATAACAGAACAGGATGCATAATTCTGCATTTCTAGGTCTATGAGATATTCTCATCAGCTAATGCAACATGCAACGGTGAATTATAACCTTACTGACTCAATTTAATACTCTGCAGTTAGTAGTTGGAGGTAGATAGAGGTGTGACAACAGCAGAAGAGGGGGGGGGTGGATGCAGCAGACTCGGGTTGATCATCTAATAGAGGACGGAGGAAGTCATGGTCAGGTGTGACATACTGTTTGGCCAAAAAAAAAAAAAATCATCCACACCATGACACCATGTGATAAATATCAGTGCCCCCTAAGGGTGATATACAACATATGTCACCCATGTGACATAAATACCACCATCCTGCAATCAGGGACCAAACTCTATTTAAGTTGACAAAGATGGATTTTGCATGTTTTTTTTTTTTTCGCTGTGGGAGTATGTACTGTTATGACATTAAGAATACATTTTACTGGAAATACATCAATTTACACCATCATTTATAATGTTGGAGTCAGTAAGTTTTTTTAATGTTTTTTAAAGAAACCTCTTATGCTGTTGACATTGCTGTTGAAAACTAAAAATACTGAAAAGAATTACTGGTAATCGAAATAAAGCTGAATTAAAACAGTACTAAAATATATAAGGGTAAAACTGAAATAAAAATGAAAATAAAGATAAACAGAAATATTTAAAATCAAGTAATAAAAAGACAAAAGCATATCATATTTCTAAAACTTAAACTAAAATGAAACTGAAAACATATTCAAAATATGAATAAATATTATAATAGAATATAAATTATACTAAAATACAGTAAAAGTACAATTACAACAGTTTTTTATTTTAATATATTTTGACATGTATTCCTTTGATGGCAAAGTTTAATGTTCAGGACCAACCATATTCCATGTCTTCAGTGTCACATAATCTTTCAGAAATCACTGTAATATGCTGATTTGTTGTACAAGAAACATTTTATTATTATTATTATTATTATGGATTATTATTAATGTTGAAAACAGTTATGCTGTTTAATACTTTTGTGGAAACCGTAAAACCATGATTTTCAAATGAATATGAAATTCAAAAGGCATTTATTTGAAATTGAAATGTTTTGTAATATTATAAATGTCTTTACTGTCACGTTGGATCAATTTAATCTATCCGTACAGAATAAAAGTATAAATTTAATAATATGGTTCTGTTTAATGTTAGTGCATTTGTAAGTGAGAGACAGCAGAAAAAAAGCTATATTACATTGTTACATTGGGGCAGTTGCCAGGGTGTTGCTATACAGTTGATGTACTGAGTGGTTGCTAGGGTGTTGCTATGTGGTTAAGTAGGAAGTCTTTACACCACAATCATTAAAAGTGTGAGCTGTAGCGGCAGTGATGCTTGCATTAACAAGAGCCACTAACAATGATAAAAAAAATTGGAGAAGAAATAAAAAACTGTTTAGAGACCATGTTCAAACCATGAGAAGTTCTAATATTACCTGGAGACACTGATTTGATGCGGATTGGATGGGGACAGGAGTTTAGAAGCCCACGCACATCTCCTAAAGTCAAGCCCAAAACAGGAGTTCCCCCGATTTCTATGATGATATCGCCAACTGTGATCCCTCCCCCTGGTGCAGCGGTGACGAATGGGAACTCTCCATAATCGGCCCCACCTCCGATGGCAATTCCCAACTCTCCAGAGCCGCCCACCAGCGGTATGAACGTCTCCTGCACTTTGGAGCGCCAGTGCAGCTTCTTTCCTGCAACCTTAGACATGGCCAACGAACTGACAGAAAAAAAGAGAGAGGATATAGACAGAGATTAAATTCATGTCAGTAGGGAATAAGTATAGAAAATCTAAGGCTAAACATTCAGTGTTTGGACATGTTCTAAATATCCATGGATGTAAGACTGTAATATGGTTTTCAAAAGACTAAATCTGAGAACATTCATTTTTATGTGAACCATTTCTTTGAATCTGGGGCTAAGAAGGAGCAGACAGATCAGGGAGGCCAGGAGGTCAATATGTGCCCTAAACAACAAGGAGTATGCCCTCATTTCTATGTGTTCTGTAAGAAGCCTCCAGACAAATCAACAGATGGTGACTCAGTAGGAGGCACAATGAACACTATACCAACCTGCTTCATCAAAACAGGTGGAGGAGCTCTTCAAGGCAAACATGCTATTTGAAGCAACCCCTCAACAAAACACCTATAGTGACCCCAAGAACTATTTCAGCACTTAAAGCATGCTTAAAAAATGTTAATGTCATTGTATTAGACAAAGAGATCATCAAAGCAAGTGATTTATTTGAAAGAAAGATAAAACAATCACATTTACCAAGCAAAACACTTGTTAGGTTTCAAATTTTAAAACCAAAGGTACATTCTTTAAAACTGATGTATGTATTATGTATGACAATTATATGATTAAAACGTATGAGAATTTATTTTGCTAATTTGTACGTCCCATTAGACATTGAAAGCATTTGCTGAATGAATAAACATAAAAGTACATTTAAAGAGCACCTATTGAGCTTTAGTATGATATGTTGTGTGTTTAAACATGAAAAAGGTCTGCAAAATTACAGCAAAGTCACTCCAACGGGAGTTATTCTCTATACAGTTTCAGAACCCCCTGAAATTTCGTCCGGGAACATAGCTACACTCCACAACATTCCTCATTCAAGACAATTCCCACCCAAGGCATACACAAAAAGGCGTTAAGCTGCGTTCACACTGCCAGCGAGCGACAGTGACCGTCGACGACAGGGTGTTGGTGTGTCTAGCGACGCAACAAATTTGAGATATGTTTCACTTTATGCAAATGACTTTCGTGAAGAAAAAAACAGAACAAGAAAACAATAGGAGTGCAGAAAGTGGAGCGCATGTGATCTGTCACTACATCCTGTAGTGGATCGTGTCGGCGGCAAGATAGAGAAGTTATTTTAGCGTTCAGCAACTTTCCTACAATTTATAATATGTGTAATGATCATCAGCAGGATGATGATAACCACTAGAGGGCACTCCACCGTAGACTTTCACACACACACACACACACACACACATACATTCCCACTTCAATCACTCTTCACTACATTTCCCAGAAGCCTCCACACCTGGACTGATTGCACTCACACCTGACCCCTATCACATCTCACTACATAAGCACAGCTCACACACCACTTCTCCGCGAAGTCTTGATTTGCTTTCACTGGTCAATTCCGAGCGTTATTCCCCCTTGTTTTGTTTTCCCTGTTCTTGTATTCTGCCTGTCTGCCCGATTTCTGATTGTTCTCTGCCTGCCCTTTTGGATTTACTGCTTTGGATTATGGACTGTTGTTTTCTTGCTGCCTGCCTCGATCTACTAGCCTGTTTAACGTTTACGACTCTGCCTACTCTCTGACAATCTTGTTTGCAGGTGTTTGACCCTGCCTGTTAGTTAATAAAAGCCTACTATTGGATCCTATCCCGTTGACCCGCCAATCATTACAATACGTTTGTGAACATAGGGGGTAATCGCCGTGCTGACTCCGAGCCTGAATGGTTTAGTGTGCTTGCACTGCAGATAGATAGCACTCGCTGTTTATCGTACATCTTCAACATTCACAGTCTTTTCTCTTAAAACATGTTTTTAGCGACAATAAAACAAAACGGTGTCTACAACATGGACTAACATCCTTGAATGTCATTCGTAAACATTACCAGGCGAATATAGTTGGAAAGCCCCATTGCGACCTCACAGTCAGTCACTGGCGACGTGTAGCGACAAAAGTTGCTGGCAGTGTGAACGCAGCCTTAGTAGTGTGCTGAAACTAGCGGTAATGATAAAGGGCATGATATATTTCCGAAACACGCTTGAAGCGGTTGACCAATCACAACACACTGGTCCAGCCGGCCAATCAATGCACACTGCGCTTTTCTACAGGAGGGGCTTCATAGAGACAGGAACGATATAGAGCATTACTGACAGACTGGGAAGAGAGGTGCTGCAACTATGTAAAATATGGGACAAATGATGTGTTTTTGAACATTCAAGCATGAATTGTAGTGCACCCAAAAAAACAAAAAAAATCACCTTGACACTAGTTGACTAAAAATCATTGCAAAAAATGTCTCAGAAAATGTATGTTACTTCTGAGAAAAGCTTTAGCAGCATTTGTTTGCAGAAGCCACTTGATTTGATTTTGTATTATCTAATGCAATAAAATGAATACATTTTAAATGTGGCTTACGTGCCCAAATACTATTTTGGGCCACTCTAGTATTTTTTTTTCCCCCCAACAAAATCCTCTAGAACTGTCCAACTGGGGCCTGCGCTCTGTAATATTAGGCTGCATATACAAAATTGATATTGCATAACGTAAACACAAAGCTTACTGAAATGATGATTTACAGCTGTATTATATATAATGATGCAACTGTGTCTTTACTTCATGTAGACTTTTCATGCCGACGTAGCTTATATTAAATTTTCCATGCAATGATTAAAATTAGAATAAATTATATTTTTATTATACATTGCTCAGTGCTACTTGCAAAATCAAAACTTAGATTAGTTGTGTGCTTTTTTTCAGTCAATTTTTTTCTCACTTGGCAACATTTATCAAATTCAGGAGTTTTCGTAAAATTCGAGTGGACAGATCCTCTGATGTAAAGGTGACAGACCATAATTTAAAGAGACTACGGTTTTTAAATCTCAGAGCTTTAACATGCAGAGATGTCCCACTAAGTGACAGTTGGCCAGGCTCGAGCGAGGGGCAGGTGCAGTCTGAGCGAGAGCGCCTTGAGACATGACAGTATTGGAGCAGCGCTGTCATTCCCTCGCCGGCCCCATCCAATCTCTTACTCGACTTTAAAGCGGCAGAGATGTGTAGATGTCCGGCGAGAAACAGATAGGGGAAAGAGAGAGATAATCAGAGAGGGAGATCAAGACAGGACAGATGGCGAGGGAGCATGAGGGGCTGACAGAATGAAGGAATGAACGTGAGAGGAGGGCAAGGAGTCGGGTCACGGAGGAAAACGCAGAGGTAGGTTAGTTAGAGGACTGATGCCAGATAGAGCAGGAGATAGCAGGAGACAAGAGAGGATAAGGATTAGATAAGATGGGGGAAAATATGTTTGTGCCAGCCAAAGGGGATAAAGCAGATCAAGCGGTCAGTATAGAAAAAAAGAGCAAGACTACTGCCTTACAAATACTTGCAATGGAAACCATAATTTTTGCCAAAGCTACTACAGTAATTGCTACTGCACCATTTTATCACCATAGCTTCAATAGATTGTTTGAAGAAGATATGTGTATATTATAGCTCATAGGGTGTTTTTTAGTACTACACATCAGTGCTGTACCATTGGCTCAATGAACTTTTGAATGCGTTTTGAGGTGTAGTATTACTTTTATACTTTTTAATATCAGATATGGGATTTTCACTTGGTAGATGATAAAACTGCTTTAAAACCATCTTTCCAATACATTCACAATCACCTAGCAACACCCTAAAATGTCTAACGACCACAATCATCCAGCAACCACCCATAACACCCTAGCAACCACCTAGGAATGCTGTAGCAAGTAACCATCAAGCAGCCAAATACCCACACTGAACACTCTAGCAAAGACCTAGCAACACCCTAGCAACTAATAAGCCACGCATAAATGTCCTAAAAACAAAGCAACCGTCTACCTACCATCCAGAAGACCCTAGCAACCAAATACCCACACAGAACATTCTAACAATCACCTAGCAACACCCTAGAAACTAATAAAACACACAGAAATGTCCTAGAAACCAAGCAACTACTTGCTACCATCCAGAAGACCCTAGCAACCAAACACCCACACAGAACATTCTAACAATCACCTAGCAACACCCTAGAAACTAATAAAACACACAGAAATGTCCTAGAAACCAAGTAACTACTAGCTACCATCCAGAAGACCCTAGCAGCCAAATACCCACACAGAACATTCTAACAATCACCTAGCAACACCCTAGAAACTAATAAGCCACGCATAAATGTCCTAAAAACAAAGCAACCGTCTACCTACGATCCAGAAGACCCTAGCAACCACCAAGTAATTAGCAACCAAATACCCACAGAACACTCTAGCAATCACCTAGCAACACCCTAGCAACTAATAAACCACACAGAAATGTCCTAGAAACCAAGCAACTACTAGCTTCCATCCAGAAGACCCTAGCAACCAAATACCCACACAGAACATTCTAACAATCACCTAGCAACACCCTAGAAACTAATAAAACACACAGAAATGTCCTAGAAACCAAGTAACTACTAGCTACCATCCAGAAGACCCTAGCAGCCAAATACCCACACAGAACATTCTAACAATCACCTAGCAACACCCTAGCAACTAATAAGCCACGCATAAATGTCCTAAAAACAAAGCAACCGTCTACCTACGATCCAGAAGACCCTAGCAACCACCAAGTAATTAGCAACCAAATACCCACAGAACACTCTAGCAATCACCTAGCAACACCCTAGCAACTAATAAACCACACAGAAATGTCCTAGAAACCAAGCAACTACTAGCTTCCATCCAGAAGACCCTAGCAACCAAATACCCACACAGAACATTCTAACAATCACCTAGCAACACCCTAGAAACTAATAAAACACACAGAAATGTCCTAAAAAGCAAGCAATCACTAGCTACCATCCAGAAGACCCTAGCAACCAAATACCCACACAGAACATTCTAACAATCACCTAGCAACACCCTAGCAACTAATAAGCCACGCATAAATGTCCTAAAAACAAAGCAACCGTCTACCTACGATACAGAAGACCCTAGCAACCACTAAGTAATTAGCAACCAAATACCCACAGAACACTCTAGCAATCACCTAGCAACACCCTAGCAACTAATAAACCACACAGAAATGTCCTAGAAACCAAGCAACTACTAGCTACCATCCAGAAGACCCTAGCAACCAAATACCCACACAGAACATTCTAACAATCACCTAGCAACACCCTAGAAACTAATAAAACACACAGAAATGTCCTAAAAAGCAAGTAATCACTTGCTACCATCCAGAAGACCCTAGCAACCAAATACCCACACAGAACATTCTAACAATCACCTAGCAACACCCTAGCAACTAATAAACCACACAGAAATGTCCTAGAAACCAACCAACTACTTGCTACCATCCAGAAGACCCTAGCAACAAAATACCCACACAGAACATTCTAACAATCACCTAGCAACACCCTAGAAACTAATAAAACACACAGAAATGTCCTAAAAAGCAAGCAATCAC
>CM074288.1:2544882-2564882 GCA_037194245.1 Opsariichthys bidens
CAAGTACACATTCAATACAATAAAGCACAGTTCTTTTTCACAGTGTAGACAGATAACAGCCCAATGCTGTCCATTTACTTGTATATGTGGCAAGATCAAGCAAATGTATTCCTTGTTACACACTCAAATGTCTAGAGGTGTCTTTGTGTTAGACAAACTGTCAAATCTGGTTAGTTTGAGACAGCTCATGCTGTCAGGCACACACACACTGTGCTGGTTTTGGTTATACAGCTACACATCTTCACGCTCTAGACTGTCAACCTTGCTCAGCGGCATTAGCTGCATCTATATTCAAAGGTTGAAACTATGTGAGATGAAAAACCTCCTTGTCATTGCTACAAATAAAAAGACCACTTTGATCTTTCTCTTTCTACATGTATTTTCATTTCATTCTGATTATTTGTCATTAGTGATACTCGCAAATTTACTTGCTGTCACCTAATATTACAATTACAAGCAACACCATTATAATGTTTCTAGCTTTGTTCCATATAGCAGATTTTCTGCTTTAAAAAAAAAAGCTGTTTCATTACATCAATTTCAACCAGCTGTAGTCTGCACTAGAAATGCTGGTGGCTCTATAAGATACTGCATATTTTACATGTAGTGTTGAAAATGCTGACCCTTAAGGTCAGGAAAGAGCTGACCACCCCATATCCGTTTTCGCATCCACCCCTCCGTTCTGCTAGGATGGCTCACCAGTGAAATTCCATACAGTCCCAGAGCAAAACAATCTGTCACATCTACCGCCATTGTTGTTTTCTCTCTAAATAAATCCGGTTCCTCATAAGGCCTATTTTTGGATCAGTCTTTATTCCAGGAACACCCATGGCATCTCATTCATGAGAACATGAATAACTAAAGCTATAGGCTATACATTGTGTGTGCCAATGAAACTAGTATAGATATGTAGACTAGTACATCATGTGATCAGCTGCTGTGTGTCTGTTCATGGTCAGAATGTTCATCTCTGTATTCATTATCATAGCCGACCTTATCTTGGGCCGCTGACTTTTTAGAGACTGCTGAATTCATTATCACTGTAAGTGTTTAAGTGTCACATTGTAGGTGTTCAAAGAAAAGCATTTTCAGAATACAGACTTTTCTGGAACGGTAGGAGAGCATTACATTTTTAAAGTCAACGTGAAAGAAGTTGTGAAGTCTTTTTATTCCCTGTTGTTCTCTATCCCTATGTATCTGAGTGATTCTCGTACGTCTTGAATTTGTCCATCTGGAATTGATTGGATCACTGGACCGACTGGTCCCATCCTTGCTCCAGTAAACAAAAAATCAGAGAAGAGATCTCTATGGAAGCATGTGTCATGTCTAGTTTTGGTTTTGTTGTCATTGTCATGTTTGTTTACCATGTGCTCGCTTATGTCATGTCATGTGACTCCCTTGTTTGTCATGTGATCCTGCCATGTGCTCCTTGTCATGTGCCTCCCTGTTTCATGTCTTGTTTCTATTGGGTCGCTGGTGTATTTATTGTTCACAGGTGTTCATTGTTTGTAATTTAGTCAGTGTATTTAAGCCCTCATGTCTGCCATGTTCTCGGTCAATTATTGTACCTGAACAACTATGGGCGAGGTTTATGTTTTTGTTTGTTTTGTTCATGCCATGGTTTTATCTTAGATGGACTGTAATAAACTGCTCTTGGGTTCTCGCTACGACTTGCCTCCAGTGGGATCCATTACAGCATGTTTACAAAGCAAAAAATAAAAATTGATTCTGACTTTTTTTACTCACAATTGCGAGTTTATATCTCATAATTTGTACTTAATAGTCAGAATTGCAAGAAAAATATATTAAAATATATTTCTCACAAATGTAAGATAAAAACTCTCAATTACAACTTTATTTCTCGCAATTTTAAATTATACAAATGCAATTGCAGTTTATGAACCTTATTTTTATAGCAAAATATAAACTCACAATTCTGAATTGTGTTATCTTTTTTAATCAGTGGCAAAAACAAGCTTCCATGGATGTATAAACTATATTAAATAGTGCAATATTCCATAAAATAAATAAACAAATAAAATAAAAATAAAAGAATTGCCCATTTTGATTGCATGGTGACTATAGAACTGTAAGAAAGTGAAGTCTGGTTAGATGGAAACAGCAAGTCGTTTCAAGACACTTTCATTATTATGAACACCCATAGGACAGAGGGAGATAAAAAATAAAGATGACTAACTTCTTTTGGCCAGTGAAGATAAACAGAGGCTCCAGGCTTGTGACACTAATTAGAAGGTGACTACAGCAATAAAGGAATTTATCTCTTCAGACGCCGCTCAAAGAAATAAAAACGAGATAAAACAGCAAAGATTCATAACATTTAATGATAATGTAATTAGAAAAAAATTAGGCTCTTTTTACATAATTATCAAAGTTACACTGCAATGAAACTGCACTGAAATCTGTCAAAAATGGAAATATTGATGAACATGAATTACATGATGGACAGTCACTTACAATTTACTGTTATTTACTATCAAAATCATTCAGAGAGCTGTTTTGGTCACCCATGGGGTGATATTGCAGCCAGCTGAT
Organism: Opsariichthys bidens; assembly: GCA_037194245.1. Classification (NCBI taxonomy): domain Eukaryota; kingdom Metazoa; phylum Chordata; class Actinopteri; order Cypriniformes; family Xenocyprididae; genus Opsariichthys; species Opsariichthys bidens. Next base: position 2,547,436 of record CM074288.1, read on the forward strand.
GCTTGCAAAAAAAAAAAAAATCAAAAAGTTCTACTTAGCATGTAAAAATGCTAAGTAAAATCCTGGTAATCGGTTAACTGTAGAGAATTACCATATATGAAAAAAAAAAGATATTTTTAGTAGGACAATACTGTCACGGGTTGTGTGTAGCTTAATCAAAAAGAAGAGAAGCGTGACACCGAATCAATAAATATCAAAGACTTTCAATCAACAAAAACAGCAATGTCAGACACAACTAACATAACTTCAATGAGAGACCATGAACAGATGAGAAGACAGGGCTTAAATACATGAAGGAAGATCATCAACAGTACAAACTGAAACCATGACAACAAATGGATGACTCGAACTCGACAATGAAAACTAAAACTAGAAACTGAACAAGACAATATAACAGAACAACACTGTGGCAGTCCAGACTGAGGAGGGAACCAGGGATCTCTGGAGGAGGTTGAAGAACAGGCAGATGGAGGAGCCATTTGTGGAGCCTTGGTGGAGAAGCTGAGCAGAACCCTGGAGACAACTGACTGAGGTGGAGCCAAAAACCCAAGATGACACAGAACGCCCAAGGTGGAGCTGCAAGCAGGCATGACCAAGCTAGAGGAATGCCCTTGTGAGACTTAAACGGTGGGAGTGAGGACAATTGAGGAAGGAGAAGCTCTGCAGAGCCAGAGGGACGAAACACAGCTGTTGACTCGAAAGTCCGAGAAGGAGTCAGAGCGACAATGGGACAAGGTGAAGCCAGAGGAGGGAACCCGGCAGAGCCAGAGGGATGACAGTTCATGGTGGAGCAGAGAGAGCATTGAGCCTAAGTAGAGCCAATGGGTCGGAGTGCTGAAGTGGAGTCCGGGGATTGGAGACTAGAGGTGGAGCTGAGGACTCCACAGGCCAAGCCAGAGCTGATGAATGTGAAGCCCTAGGCAGATCCGCTCAGCTGAGTGGAACCACTGGAAGAGTTAGGGGCCTGAAGGGAGAGAGCTAGGCCGAGAAACTGGATGGTTTTGACAGTGGAGGAGGGAGAGGGAGGCTGAGCTTTAAGCTGGCCTTAACCAGAGACGACTTGGAGCTAGCAACCACTTGGAAGACGTGGAGCCGGACTTAACCAGCAATTACTCTGAACTGCACTTACCCAGCTATGATTTGGATGACTTGGAACTGGATGGGACTGTCAGTGACTGCAGTGTAGCAAGCACCTCCTCATCCAGTTCATCACACATTGAGACACATTCGGGACTGTGGGCGGGTCTCCAATCCATCCCGATGAGTCAAGTCAAGTCACCTTTACTTATATAGCACTTTTCCACAATGCAAATTGTGTCAAAGCAGCTTTACAGTAATAATTGGCAAATAATTTTGGCAGCTCCCAAAGAAAATGGTGTCATTGTCCAGCTTATTCTATATATTTGTATATATTCATTCCGTTGCAAAGATCAATGGTTATTAGTCTAGTTAATTTATGTATATCAGCACTGGAGAAAACAGTGATGTAATCGTCCAGCTCAGCTCGGTTCGCATACAATGCAGGCATACCATGAACTCCAATGTGCACCAATATGCCCTCGACGAAGGACGCAGTGGCTGGCTCACACATCTGTACAGACTCCACGTTGGGCTCAGGCTCCGGGATAAAATTAAACTCTGGCGTTCGCTCCAGGTCAGTTGCCATTGCAAGCCCAGGGTCTGAGTCAACAGTGGGGTCTGGCTTTTCAGTGGTGGGATTGGCTGATGGCTGGCTGGGCACTGGGTCTGAAGTGAGCTGGTGAGGTCTTCCTCAATGGGGCAGACAGTAAGAGGTGAGCCACACTGCACCAGCACCCAGTCCACATACTCAATGAAGCTCCTCGAGGAATCTCCACAGGCAGGCGTGCCTTCAGCTGCTCGTTAAGCCCAGTGTCATGGAACACACAGTGAGCGGTCGGGATAGTGGGAGAGGCACACCAGCTTCTGACCCCTGTGTGATCCTTGAGGGAGCGACCCCCCCGCTCCAGCAAGAATTTCGCCATTTGACTGTAGTTCTCTCACTCTGACACAAGTTTATGTATTTTTTATTGTTAGTTCATGTTAACTAATGTTAACTAAAATATATTGCTCATTGTTAGTTTATGTTACATTAATGTTCACAAAAGAGACCTTATTGTAAAGTGTTACTAAATGAGTCATGTTTGTTTTTGCATGGTTAATGCTGTTTTAAAGGTCATTAATGACAAACTAAGTAATTTCTCTGACCTTCTTACCACCTGTATTATTTATTATGGTTATATATTTTGGTATAAACATTATTTCGATAGGCTAGGGTAACGATTTAACGATAACGTCAGTGTTGTTCCACAAATCTGGGATCCCCCGCCTACAAACAGCAGTCTCAACAGAGACGTGCCCAAATTATAAAAGTGAAGAGAAGAGTATAAACAAAATGACTCAATTACAAGAGTGTCTAATTGAATTCCATGGTCAATCAATCAAAAAATGGGCAAGAAACATTGAGAGACAAAGAGAAACAGACAGTGACTGAGATAGAATAAAGACGTATTATATTAAACCACCAACAGACTGAATTATAAAAAAAACAAAAATGTTATCAAAAAAATTCATAACAATATAATGTATACAGTACACAAGAGTAATAAAAATGTCCACCAAAAATGAAGCCTATAACGGTCATTAACAATAGCACATCTCTGTGTCAGCAGTAAGTTATCTGCCGCATGACAAAAATAAACAAGAGTTGTAAGGTGAATATTGCACCTGTAATATCTGATTAATCTTATAAACATGCAATGACAGCATCTGCTCAACAATCTAGAACATTTATTCCAGTCAAGGCAGGAAAAGCACCTCATTCATATGAGAAACACCTTGCTCTAATAGGAATATCACTCAGGGTGAAATACCCATCTGTGTCTGTTTGGGCAGCCTGATTGTTATGCGAGGTGGAGACAAAAGTGGGGGAAAACAATGGAAACAAATCTTTTAATTATTACTGAGAATTTCACCTTGCAACTTTTCTCCTTTACAAAGCTTGCGAGGAAAAAATTTACTCAACCATTGCACCTTGTTTGTTTTATCCTCGCTGTATTATAGTGTTGTTAAGCATGACAACTCGCTGACTGCACAATGAAATGAATTGCTTTCCTTCACAGAATCCTGGGGGACCAACAGTCAAGTAATGCATTTATTGGTTTCTTGAAATTTTATATTACAGGGGTCCACCATTAATTTTATATTTGAAAAACAGAAGATTTGATGGGTGATTGCCCAAATGTACACTTACATTTGAAAATAGAAATACGCTTTAGCATACTTTTAGAAAGAGTGCTCATTACTAAAACAATATACTTTAAAAGAATACACTTAAGAACAAACTGAATGTAATATTTTCACACTTAATTGCATGTTATTTAAAATTTAATTAAAATGTACTGCAGTTCAAATTTATATTAAATGGAATTAGCTGAAATTGAGAGTGCTCGTTTGTCCCGTTTATATTTTTTTAAACATACATTTTTTGTGCACATTCAATACAATTTAGCACACTTCTTTTTCACAAGCGTATTCGGTGTTCATTAACATGACTCACCCATTCACGGTATAAAGCAACACATCCATTTGGTATTTAACTAATGGAAAAAGATGTTGGAAAAGTTCACAAAGCTACTTTTCCAGCATATAGAAGCTGTTTACTTTTACCAAGGTGCTGGATCATCTCAGCTTTTGCTTAACTGAGTATGTGCTACATATTGTTTTGTGAAGATTTTATACGCAGATTTTGAGAAGAGTCTTAAAGCTACAGCAGCTAAAAACACATTTATGGGAAGAAAGTCCAAAAATGTTCATTAAAAACAGATCGTTGACTCTTTAGTACAAGAAACTTTAACATTCTATGTCGACCTCAGGCAAAAAGCATATAATGATTTTATGCTTTTCAACATTAAAACTTCAAAAGACATTTCAATTAAAATAAAACATTCTTTAAAACATGTAAAGGTTCACGCAGTGACTTTTTGTACTGACAGTTGTCTAAAGACTAAATGCATGTGAATGCAGGAGACAGAAAACGCAAGCAAGTGAAGATATTTTGCGAAAGTTCCAGTTTGGTGATGCAAATTCGCATCACGTGAAGATGTGTGACCAACAGAAGATAGGTAATCCATGGCTTGACCTATTGTCTGAATTAAAAGAATGCACTTTTTGCACTAAAGAGTAGATTGTATTTATTAAATGTGTTAAAATTTATGTTCATAAAAAAGAAACCACAGAGTGTGACATTATACTGTGACCATTGCAGTGTCCGTAGAAATTTCACATGCTTAAAGTCTAGTGTGAACACAGCTTTAGATTTGTACTGACACTAATGGTGTGCATGTAGCGTCATGAAAAAAAAAAAAGTGTTTTTAGTTACCGATGCTGAATGTTTTATTCATGATCAGGTTTGAGGAATACATGTAAAGGCGTATTTAAAATACAAAAAATACTCTGTTACAGTTAAAATGATCATATTACAATTACATTCAAGAAGTATTTAGATTTCTGAATAGATTACTTAGAATTTCTGTCTCATCAAAACAATTTCACTTCACATCAAAATACATTGTACACAACAGGCTAATGCATTACCAGGAATAATAATTTAGGCTTTGGCATAGTCTTATATTTTTAATAACCTGCATTTGAGCAGTTATGTCACCCCTACACTGTCCTAACCTGTATTTGACTGCCCTGACCCTAATCTTACATCACCCTCCATGGAGAGACTTGCTGGAGGCCAGCCAGCCCATCCATCTTAAATTACAAACGACCTCCAAACGAACCTGAGCATCCACACAGGCTATAGTGCTGGAGAATGTCTGTATAGTAACACATCTCGCATCTAATCACTCTCCCGCACCCTCAGACACGGGGTGCATTAAACTCTGCGATGCTCAATCCTGCCCAAATCTGGGCCACTAGTGTAGCCGACACACACGGACAGCCGTGACAGATTTAAAAATAAAAGATTAAATGTGAGTGGGCTGAAAAACACACAGCAAACATTCCCAAACACAGCCTACACACACACCCATGTTAGACTTAATACCCATGAAGCTCAATACAATCAGGGAAGGAAATAAATGAGCACATGTGTACATAAAATCATGTGCACTACTGTTCAAAATTATATTGTATATTATGAAATAATATTTTTTCTTTTCTATGTTAATATATTTCAAAATTGTATTTATTTCAATAATAATCAAGCTGAATTTTCAGCATCATTACTCTAGTCTTCAGGGTCACATGACTCTTCAGAAGTCTTTCTAATATGCTGATTTGCTCCTCAAGAAACATTTATTATTATCAGTAATGAAAACTTTGATTTCTAATTTTGAAACTAATATGTTTCTGTGGGAACCGTGATACTTTTTTTCAGGATTTTTTGAGGAATATAAAGTTTAAAAAAACAGCTTTTATTTGAAATAGAAATCTTTTGTAACATTTAACTATGTACATGCATAAGATATGTTGTGTATATATATATAATATATATATATATATATATATATATATATATATATATATTATATATATATATATATATATATATATACACACACATTTACATACTTTACATATCTTACTGACCCAAATTTTTTTGAATGGAACGGTATATTGTCAAAATTCAAGCCTGTAAAGTATTTAGGTGTAAAAACTGATGGAAATGAATGGAAATATACAGCGAAGCACTTCAGAGATTCAGCCATAGATCAAAAGTGACAACGTGAAACAACATGCCTGAAAGCTTTTAATTGTATTTTTTCTTTGTCTTTTGTCTTTAACTGTGAGAAAGAGAAGACTTAATTGTCTCTGCATGATGTGCAAAGACCCAAAACAAAAGCGTGACGGAGCGAAACTCTCGCGGAGGTGTGGTGATTGTCTATAAAGATAGAGCGAGAGAAAGACCAAAGATGTTGGAGATGAAAAATGACCCAAACACGAAAAATGTCTCTGTATATCGTGATATGACAAAAGACTCTAAAGCTCTATGAAGACAACGACATGATATTGGAAAAAGTAAAACCATCACAAATTATAAATCCTGTATTACAAGAGGCGCAAAAATAGGAAGGATGATAGAAGCTTGAGTTTGTATAGATGAAAGGGACAGAAAGAGACAGAAAATGAAACAGGAAGAGAGACTTGGCCTCAGAAAGTCCCAGCATGCTCGGTTAGGTCACAGTGCAGTAACCCGAGTGGGAAAGATTGTGCTGAATCAGATGCCATCGCTGAAGGTGACCCTCCATCTCTCCCTTCTGTGTTCTCTCTCCCCACCAGCCTTCTTTTCTCCTCTCTCCTCATCCTGTCTTCAATCCCTTGCCCCTCTCTTTCTTCCTCCTCAACCATGTCTTCCATCCCTCGTTCTTCTCCTGCTCACTTGATATTGATCCCTGCAGCCCTCCCTCTCGCCGCCTCGGTGCAGCCTACAGCTCAAGGCTGTGTGCGGTTCTCTTGTAACAATTTTACAGCGACACGCTTATTCTGTACCTGCTATCAATATCCATATAACGAGGACCGATCCATCACCATTCAGATATACATTTGTGTTGTTCCAAGCAACAGACATGTCAAGGTCCATTTGGTCTGGATAATGAAGTGAGAGCAACTATGGTCCAGGTATTGACTCTTGGGTTAAATAGTGGGAAGATAAAGAACAATACAATCTCAACTGTGCCACACTTCACTGACCCAAGTTAAGATGTAAGTGTTCAAAAAGTTTGGTTCATTGATTGGTGTGTTGTGATAGCTCTACTATACTTTTGCCCTTAGTCCCGTTACCTTGTATGCTTAAAGGGACAGTGTGCTCAAAAATGGATAGCCCCTTCCACACTAATCCCTGTAAATTACCGTAAATTTACCAGAATGACTTTAACAGTAAACACACAAATATGCGGTTCACACAAGCAACTGCGTTCTGGCCATTTAAACGCTGCACTGTTATCTTCATTTGCCCAGATGATAAGAGCTTTAGTTTTCATATCGGTTCAATTAGACTTTTTTTTCTTTTTACTTCTGAGTGACAGGCATAGATGATGATCATTAAAATCGTTTTGGGGGATGATCATTAAAATTGTTTTTGCTCTTAAAAAACAAGACAGATAACAGTATCTAATGCGGTCTTCACATGCTCTCCGAATTCTCGTAAATACTAGTTTCCCAGGTAAAAAAAATTGCACATTTTCCTATAGCACATGAAGGCAGTACAACTGCAGATGTGCAGCGCTGATGAATGGAAAAGAAGGCAGGGTCTCCAACATAACACATGCTGAACGAGCAGTAAGATGTGGTGCAATGGTCAAAGATGTCCATCTAGAGCATATTTAAAGAAAAAAAATATTAAAAAGCAGCAGAGCTTACTGTAAACAGCACAGAGTAATAGCGTCATCTCCTTAAGAACTTTATGATTGTATCAAAGCAGACTTCTTATGTGTTCTCTGCATTCTGACTTCGTAGGTGCTCGTATCGGTAATCTTCTTATTTTGTTACCATAATGCATCATACCGTTAATTTACTGATAATGTTCTAATATTGTCAAAAACATGGGAAACAGAACATCATGAGACGAGAACTGACAAAGAACACTGAAAATGAGGGCTATATATACAAAGAGAAACACTAGGAACTAAACGAGATAATTAACAAGACACAGGTGAGACACATGAAGGCAAATCAAAAACCATAACAGATGAATTAGGACAAAGGAAACACAGGAATTTTAATTATGAACAGTGCAAAATCAAGTCAACGTCCAAGACTCAAACACAGATGTAACGTTTCTGAAAAGGGCAAATATTAATCCCTCATGTCATTCCAAGGAACACAAAAGGAAATTTAGGTCATTGTGGACCAATGACATTTTGGTAAATAAATAAGAGTCATGTTAAAGATAATGAAAAAAAACTTTTACAGTTCCAGTTTAAAACACGTGCCACGTTCTTAAAACAATTAATACATTCACGTGAGTTTCATATCAGCTTTGATGTGTACACTTTCCAAGAAAAGTTTTAATTTAAAGACTAAAATAGTCATGCGGTGAAACAACCAATTAGAAAGTAATATCCGTACACCTTGAATACATTTGAATGTACACATATTAATTGTATCAATTTTATTTAATTGAATATATTAAAATATATGGCTTTATAAGACAATATCATGAAGTTTTTGAGAGTTGCACCACATGACATTTCACTAATCTTGTCATAAAAAGGTGAAATGATCTAGTATTTTAAGAGACTTTACTGGCTTTGACATACATTAATTGAGAGAAAGAGGTCCTCAATATAATATAATTTACCTTTTTATTTATTTATTTATTTTGGTCAAACCACATGACTTTCTTTTAACAGAGTTTTGTTAAAAAATTTTAAATAAAAATGTAACTAATAAAAAATAATCCCAAACTTAACAGCTCCTGGTCACTGTATGAAAAAAAGAGCACCATTAAACCTCTGCAAAATATCTCAATTACTCTTTCATGGAAACAAGAAAGTCAAACAACAGAAAACATGATGACATAATTGTCATTTTTGGATTAACTAAGTTTCTAGTGTGACATCAATTCCTTTGCGAACGACCTTCAGAATTTCTCAAATGATGTGACTGATATAGATTGCATTAGAGAGCTGGCCCTGAATGAGATGATGCAGATTAGCAGATTGTTATGGCCTTGTAATGCAAACAGTGAGTCAAAGAAGCAGAATTGTCTTGCAGTGCTGTCCTACACAGCAAGGGTAAACTGCAGCATCCACACATATCTCTCTCCTTCATGCACGCCTTCAACACGTCACCTTGAATATGCATGAAGTGAGGTGTGGACTGTGCATATAATCACACAATTAACAAGCGCGCACAATACATGAACCGCGCAGAGGATCAGAATCATCTCATTAGCAGACACTCAGCTATCAGATGAACTCAAACGAAGCAACATTCAGACCGCTTCAATAAGATGATTATAAGTAATTGGCTGAAGCTGGATTGATAATTTAGCTGAAATTGAGAAGGTGAGGGGGAGGCTTGAGTTAGTACACACAACAATATGTTCACACACACACACACACACACACACAGCCTGGAGTGTGAACTGAGTGTTTCTCAGGGGTTCGTGATAGGGAATATTGCAATTGTTGCTTTCTTCAGACTTCTCTCTCTTCCTCCCTGTCTCTTTCTCATATTAATGAATGATTCATAACTGTATAACCTTGACTGCTCCCTGAGCCTACAGCAATGCACTGTTGTGAAGTCTGGGTCACAACATTCATTATTTCAGAACCAGATGAGGACTGACACACCCAAACACGCACCGCAAGAACTCCAGCATCTCTCGCCATGTTTCTTAAACATATACACCAGTCACTTATAAATGACTGTGATTTAAAGTTATAGAAACATATTCAAGAGACATTCAAACCTGATGAACTGCAAAGATGAGCATCAAGTCAAAAACAGTTTGCATCACATCCATGAGAGAAAACCACAAACTCATTTACAGCATCAATGATAAATTTGCGTGAAAAACTGAACAAATAAATAATCTGGATGTATCTTAATGAGCATATGAAGGTCTAATAAGTAGGCTATACTAACAAATAAATTACATATAAATTAAAATATCACACACGCACATGCACGCAAACACATACATCATTATATTAATGAACATATAACTGAAGTTTTTTATAGTTTATCAAATAAAGTATTTTTATGATTGGATTAAAAATATATACTATTACATACTATATATATATATATATATTATATATATATATATATATATGTATATATATATATATATATATCACTTTAATCACAGAATTAATGTGTATTATTAATGTAATGTGTATGCTAAATTTTCATTAATATGAAAAAATATGAACAAATATTTATATTTGTTATTATATAAAATAAATAAATAAAAAATAAATAGTAGGATATATTAAGTCTGAACATATATCAACATTTAACAAATACAATTTTTGTACAATTAATTGTTATATTTTTGTAATTTTATACACTTCAAAAACAATATATAATTAAAAAATAAAACAAACCATCAAAAAAATAAAAAAGGAACATTTGTCAATGTGAAACTGAATTGACTTGCCAGCCTGAAATTTAAAAATAAGCCTAGAGAGATAGATAGATAGATAGATAGATAGATAGATAGATAGATAGATAGATAGATAGATAGATAGATAGAGTTTGGAAATGAAGTTAAAATGAATCAGAACTACCTACTATGTAGCATAAGCTGTTGACAAGCACAAACTCAAGGCATCTTTCAGTCTAGAGTCTCTCCCACGCCCACATTTACAGTCCAAACATTTCGACAACACGGATATTTATCAGAAAACACTCACCTGCACTGCCGCTGACACACACACATTCTCTTCAAACAATTCAGCCGTTCAAAAATCATCCGTTTAAACGCGTCTATATACATGGATAAAAAAACTAGATTTGACCCCGACGGTCAAATTCTCAAAAATAATTCCTAAATGTTAATTATTCGGAAGGATGCTGCGAGATTTGTAACTTTATACGACTTCCACACGGCTGTTTTGTAGAGAGAACTCTCTCTGCACGCGGTGAGATGCGCGCGCCAGACGCGTATGTGGACAGTGTGTGTCGAGCTGGGAACGGGACCAGTGATGATCTGCCAGGAAAAAAACCACAGGGTACAAAAAAAAAAAAAAAAACGCACATCGGCTCGGACAGCACGTTTGCACTTGGTTGTAGACACTCCAAAACAACAGACACTGTCATTGGGTTGTGGCTTTTGGGCCAATGATAACTTATGTCCCAAACAAACTGAATAGCTTTTCTGAATATTCTTCGCATTAGCGGCACCATGAGTGATTTTCACACAGCAACACGTCCTCTTAGAATCAATGGCATCTTACCTTCATAGTTATCTTCCTCCTCATCGTGTGTCCTGAGGCGTTTTAATCCGCGTAAGTGTTTTGACTTTCTGAATAAATGCGCTGATCGGTTACATTGCAGCGGTTATGCTGAGTCTGGCTTCTCGCAGCGCTCAATAAGCAGAACACGGCGACAGTATCGATTATGAGCTGGAGGACAGTGTCACGGATGTCCGTGAAGGCATGCTGCGGGAAGCGATGCGTGTCGCCGGTCCAGATCGCATCTAGCGCGCGCTTCGATATTCCCAGGCGCAGGCAATAAGGAAAGAACACTGTAATAAGAGTAAGAAGCGATATTGGAGGCGCTGAGGGGAGGGAAAGATATAAGGGGAAGAACCGCCCCTTGTGTAAACGAACCAGGTAGTTTGCCGGTTTTGTTTAAAGCATATCAGGTCAAGGGAGAGAATGCGGGCAGGTGAAGTGTGAGGATTAAGAGGATAAGTGAGTTGGGAAACTATGTGGAAGTGCATTTCAGTTTTACCGCACTCTCCCTGTTAAATAAACAAAATTTAAAAAAATAATAAATAAAACTAGTCTAAAACAGCATGGTTTGCTGTTCTATTAGATTGATATTGGCCTGTTTACTGGTTTCAGATGGGCACACAGATGGGCCTTTAGCTTGTCAGGCAATCTTAGACTGTTTTAGCCCTGGTTTTATCCCAAAACCAGTTTAGCCCTGGTTTTATACATTTTATTAATCACTGATACACCTTTTATGAAACTTTTTTCGCTCAGACTTCGCGGGCAAAATATAAACAACTACATTAAATTTAAACATTTTATGTGTTTTAGGCTTTTTTCTGGCATAATATCTGTATATTATTATTATTACTTCATTCATTCATACTTTGAAGCAAAAAAAGACGATTTTCAGTAACATTTTAATACATTTTTACTAAAAAAATATGTTTGGCTTTATATTTTCGCCGCTAATTCAACCCAAATCCGCCCTAAATTAGGGGTCACCGCAAGGTGAGTTGAACCATGTGGAACTATATTCATTACTAATATAATACTATATTAGTAACAAAATAATTGAACAGTTCTTTATGCGTTACCAGTGTTAGACTCTAAATTTTCTCTCAACTATATTTAAAACATTAATAAAGAAGAGATACAGTCGTTGGTACTCTGTTGCATTATGGAAAATGTAGTCTTTTGAATTTTTCAGGTATGGAGATGTTGGCACAATAAAACTACATTTACCAGCGACTACAAAACATAACAAACATGGCGTCGCCGGAGCCGCATCAGGAGCGTCAATCACTGAAGATTAATATTAGCCAAGATGATGGAGGCAAAAAATCTGCTCCAATATCTTTCAGTTTTAGTAAAACGTTGAGCAGGGCCAAATCAGGGAAAGTGGAAGAGCGGGATTATTTAGTTGAAGTCGAAGGGAAAGAACTAAAAGGGTGAGTTGACGGCTAACGTTAGCTTGGTTAGCAAATAGTCTAATCGAAAGCGGTGAAATGTTGATTGTTTATATCTCATAATGTGCTTCAACTCGTGTATGTCTGTTGCTTTTACAGAACCAAACCAGTGGAGAAACCGAAGGAGCTGATTATCCCGTTGATCCACAAGAACCGCTGGTACCGGCAGGATGCTGAGCGAGGGGACAAGAGCAGCGAGGACAAGACCAAAGATCCGTCCCAGGAGGTGCAGGACACGGTGGAGTCTCAAGCCGTCAAAGAACTCATCGAAGGTGTGTTGCTTTAGTATTCGTTCTGTTGGTTTTGGATGCGTTTTGAAACCTAGTAAGAACAAGGAAGCGTTTTTGGCCACCCACAAATATAGCATTGCCATAAACTTATGATTCATGACATTTAGACTGGAGTACCACATTAATACCATTGTACATGAATATTGTAATAATTTAATGTTTACAAAATGTGTTCACTGCAAAAAGTCTATGATGCCTTTAAAAGCTGTCTAATTAGATTTTAAAACAACCTTGCTGAGTTTACTTGTGAGATGCCAAATTTACCCTACAGTTTCAGATTGGCGGTAAATCAGAAAGATTTCCTTTGTGAAAAAGAATTATGATTAATTCTATTGAATATGCACTTGTACTATTGTACCTCGAATCTTAGTTAAATTCTACACAAAATTCTGTGCTTTTCTGAGTTTCTTAATACACTTTAAGTTTACTTTTAAATCACTGTTTTCATTGTATTTAGTCATGTTTTAAAGAAGGACACTTATTTTCATGAGTTGACTAACACTAAAGCACATAAAGTACTGTATAATTTTAACTTTAGTGTTATTTGATATAACATTTAAAAGGTAATATATTTTAAATGTACTAAATTGCAAAAATTATTACAAATACATATAAATACTTAACATAGTTTCAGTAGAAATTACATTATAGTAATAATGTAAAATATTCTTTAAATGCTTGTCTGTAAATTCAGCAGTACACTTTTACCATATTACAAGACATTAGAAGTAATCTATTGAAATTACATATGAAGAAGTCCCACAGTAATTTAAGTGTCAAAACAACTTGCATTTAATATAAAACTAACCTTGCAAAATGTCTGCTGAAGTGGCTAACTAAGGGCTAATGGAGTAATCCATATGATTCCTTGCAGTAGTATTTTGCATTGTATTTGAATCCATTGATTTTTTTTTTATTGATGTAATGGTTGACATTAAATGCATCTATAATTCTTAACTCAATTGTGTGGCAGTAATGTGGTTTAGTAGTTATAGTTCTGGACTGTAAGTCAAAGGTTCTAGGCTGAACTCCAGTTATTCTACTTAAAAATAAGGCAAGTTACTTTTTCTAATAAAGTATTTACTAAATGAAGAATCATGTATTAATGTAGTTCTGTTTGGATGTCATCACTACAGAGTCTCAAAAACACCAGGAGAGATGGAAGAATGGACCACAGTCGGATCCGAACCTTTCCATTCCTCTTCTCATGCAGAATCAAGCTCCAGAGGGCTTTGAGGATGGCGACAAAGTCAACGTGGATTTGCGACCAGAGTCGGTAAGTCAAAAATTAATGGAAGGACCGTCATCCCTGTTTTATTCAAAGTTGAGCCCCTTTACTGTTTTCAGATTGTCTATCCAGCAATTAAAGTTGGTTTTCAGAATGGTGTGTCATGCATTATTAAAGAGATAGTTCACCCAAAAATGAAAATTCTGACATAATTTACTCACCCTCAAGTTGCTCCTGAACACAAAAGAAGATATTTTGAAGAATATGGGCAACCAAACATGAAGTATGGCCCATCAACTGTTTGGTTGCCCATATTCTTCAAAATTTCTTCTTTTGTGTTCAGCAGAAGAAAGAACCCCATACAGGTTTGGAACAACTTGAGGGTGAGTAAATGATGACAGAATTTTCATTTTTGGGTGAACTATCCCTTTAAATTTTTAAACACTTAAAGGCTTTTGCAAATACTTTGTCTCCTCCTGAGAATCCTGCACATATATTTTAGTGTCAAATTCATCATACCAAATGCTATTGAATTAAATGGAAAAATCTTGTAAAGCAGGATGAATCTGTCGTTATAGATCCAGAATGAGTGTGAGGTTATATACTACAGAACAAGACTGTAGTGTGCACTCAAGTCTATACATAAATGTAACATTAGTGTGAGTCGTCACAATCATACAGATTTAACGCATTCTGTGAATACTGTCAGTGGAGAAATTTAAAACATTAATGGTTCGAGAATGGAAAATTGTTTGTAGCATTCGGTTTTCTCCTGTGTTTTGGTACAGCTTGTTTGCTAAAACAATGGTTAATGCTATTAGTGATTTAGCTATGACTAATAGCCAAAAGTTGTTTCATAAGTTAATATATTTTGTTGATGCATCAATCAAAATTGGGGTTGGTAAGATTTTTTAATGCATTTGAAAGAAGTCCCTCAGAGAGCCGATGCGCCGATCACATGAGATGCAGTAGAATGGGGGGGAAACCTAAAAAAATCTCAATCAAGTTTTTCAAAAGTTGCGTTTATATTAATTTCACATGTGCGTGTTTACATAGTAAACAATGGAAAAACGGCGGGGAAAATGTGTTCTATGTGAACGGCTTTGTTACGGGATTCTATTTTTGCAATGTTTTAAATGAATAACGCAGCAGCGCCGCATCTAGTGGGTCAAGCTGGATAGCCCAACAAAACATTAAAATGCACTTTTACACCACTGTCTCGCACCTTGTGTTCCACTGATAAGGCTACCTTTGACGTTAAATTCCACAAATATTTGGAATTCAAGTTTTAATTTGACAGCCTTACAGTCTGCTTAGAAAGTTAGCAGACTCAATTTTGATTTCATGCCGATTTAATGCTGCAGTCCGTAAGTTTTGCCTCTTTATCGCCATCTCTGTTTGAAATGTGCGTTTGTGGCATTATGATCTTTACATGAGTTACATTCATCCTCAGCACGGATGAATCTAATGTTTTCTGTCAGTCACCACATCGGTGTGGACACTGGCTGGTTATGTACCTGCTCAATTTGATTTTGGATGATTTTTAACCAAAAAGACAATATAGAAAATTGTTTCAGAAATTCTGCCTCTTTAAACAGGGGCCATTTAAAAAAAAATGCACCTCAGTGGAAATCCCTTGTTAGTATGCTAACTGTTTAAAGGAGAAACGGCTCTTATTGGTACTGCACCACTTTGTGCTCGCTGTGTATGGCTGTCATCAGTTTTGTATACAGATAAATATCTCTTTCAGTTAATTGCAAATGTGCCACATCAGTGTGTTTGAACATGCTGAGGATTTCTAATGCAAGTGTAGCTGTTGATTTGTGAAGTGTATTTTATTAAAACTCATTAGTGTTCTCTGAGCGTATGTTCTGCAGCTCGGCTGGTCGAGCTGTTGTCCAGTAACGGTGCCAAATGTGATGTCAGCACAGGGCAGTTCAAGGTCATTGTACATGCAGTGCTCTTGTTACATTTACACTGTGTGTGTGTGTGTGGGATAAGGGCGTGTCCTAATGAAATGAGTGATGAAGAACTCTCCTGCTGCATCCAAACAGCTTACTCTGCATAAAGCCTCTCTCTCTTTCTTACACACACCTCCTGTGTCATTTTCTCCTGCAGTGCAAGTCCATCACTTGTAGATTGTTGCGAGAGCGCCAGCTACAGCTTGATTAGGCTTTAACACGCTTCAGTCATTATGAGTGAATTCTACTCTGCCTGTCAAAGCGCTTGTTTATTCCACTACGTAAAAAGGAGGTGTGATATTTCATCTAATTATCAGCTTCTCTGTAGGTTGAGGTGTGTTTCTAATTAGTGTTTTTGGTTGCTCTGTAAGTTTGTGCGTGTACTTGATTTCTCTGGAGATATTTGTGATGTGTATTGAATATTGATCTGATCCGTTCTGATTCAGTCCACAGAGGCCGACTATGAACTTGTTCCAGTGGAGGCTTATGGGTTGGCCATGCTGAAGGGAATGGGCTGGAAGCAAGGAGAGGGAATTGGACGCACATTTAAACAGTAAGGACTTCTTTTTTTCCGAATAATTGTAATAAAGTAATTCATTAATTAAAGGAGTGAGGAAGGAGGAGAATAATTGAACCTGTTTCTCCCACATGAGCACCAAAGCTCAATGTGTGTCACTATAGCTTCGCTCAGACTATCAGTACATTTCAATTTTTGATCCGATTGAAATTCCATTAGATGCATCAACTGTGAACCGCAAGAAAATCACATAAAATGTGATTTTTAAAAATGTGTGGTTTGAAGTCCTATTTAAATCGTATTTCTGGATCACAATATAATGAAGACATGTTAAAGTTTTATACCGGCAGAGATGACAGCACGGGAAGAAAGCCATACATATCAGCCTCCTATGTTTCTGCCGCTGCCTCATAAGACAGAGCAGTCAATCATTTTAGATCAGATTCCAGTCAGATACACAAATAATAATCAGATTTTGACTGACAGAACCTGATCTATGTGCTCTAAACGGTAGACCACAGAAAGTGGTCTTTAATTTTTAATTTTTTTCATTTATTTATTATTTATAGTTCCCTTAACTCTCAGCATATTCAGATGTTTTTGTTTGTTTTGATTTTTAATTTCCCTACCAGCTGCTGTGACTTTTTTTATGGTGAAAAAGTTTATTGTTTTTAACTATATATCAGATTTTTGTTAAAAAGTATATTTGGATTAACTCTTAACTGAATAATAATTTAAAAAAAATCTCACAGGATTAAACCTAGCACAATCTAATAAAATATTCGCCAGGAATAAAAGACATGTTGGTGGATCTTCTCGTAAAATTTGTCTTCTAATAAACTTGTCATGTCCTTGAAAAGCTTATATTCGTCATCATAACCATCACAATATTAAAAATCAGATGTTTAAAGTTGAAAATATTATGTATTATTATCTCTAATTATTTATATTGCTGCCCAAGTGATTTGTAACTCATTCATATACAATTATATTTATTATCTGTAGGTCTCTAAGTCTCACTTTAAATATTAATTTTTATTCAGGACTGTTCATCTACACTTGTGGG
>CM074288.1:2569882-2739882 GCA_037194245.1 Opsariichthys bidens
ACTGTTTACTTGACTTGTAATAGTGTTTGAAATTTATCTTTTATGTATTATATTAATGTATTTTTTCATTTGCATTGTTCTTGCTTTCGGTGCAAAAAGTCAAGTAAAATAAAAAATTTACTAGGCAATGGCGACTCGAGCTTCAGTGTTTCCTTTTGAAGCAGCTCACAAGAATTTATAACAGAGCCCATAAGTTATTATACTTATTTGATATGTATCTGGTCCACACGTTTTGTCACTCCTATAATAGTTGTCTTTCATAATTTGTCATTTACTTCTATCCACATGTGAAGTTGTACATGTCTGCTGTAGAATCATAATACATCCCTATCATGCAGGTGGGCCGCATCCTGAAGCGAGACCGAGAGAAGTGTCGAGCCATGGTTCAGCTGGACCGTTACGAGGAGCAGCTGTTCACACTCGACTATGACGCCATCTGTCATTATGTGGGCGGAACAGAACACTGAAAAACCAATAGGATGATACGACACACCTTTCATCACCCCAACCCTGTTCTGATTGGCTTCCCTTAAAGGGATAGTTCACCCAAAAATGAAAATTCTGTCATTTACTCACCCTTATGTTGTTCAAAAAAACATAAGGTAACCGTTTTTAACCAGACAGTTGACGGTTTCCATTGACTTCCATAGTGGGGGAAAAAATACTATTGAAGTCAGCGGCTACTGTCAACTATCTGGTTGACAACGTTCTTCAAAATGTCTTGAAGAAGAAAGAAACTCAGAAACAGACAGAATTTTCATTTTTGGTTGAACTATCCATTTAATTGCTAGTGACCAACATATCAGATACATTACATTTTTAATACAACCAAGACTTAATTTATTTTGCCAGTTGTGTTGTATTTTTAAATGCATCTGAATGATCAGACACGTGATCTTAAAGCTGCGTGTTTTCCTGTTAGTAAGAGTCTGTTGTTACAAATCCACATTTTGCATATTTGTTGGTGTTGTGCTTAGAAATGTGAGCGGGATCAATGATATAAAGTGATATTTTCCTCTCTGTATAGTGATAATGAACATTTACACAGGTCAGTGTTTGAGTGTCTGCTGCTGATCTGGGAAGAACATTCAATTGCATTTTGGCCCAATGTAATTAAGTAAATGTGGAAAAAAAAAAAAAAGAAAATCTCACTGCCGGTTAATTGGAATCCAAACACTTTTGAAACTGCTTGGTTTCTTAGCCCAACAAAGATCTCAGTTTTATTAATCTGTTAATAGTTTGTACAACGTTATACACAACCACCTAGAATTTCCACTCGTGTTATCTTTTTATAATAAAATATTAAAATTTCTTCAAAATGTCTTTTGAATTCATCTCTTGATCTATTAAAACATCCTTAAACCTATAAAGCACACTGCATTATATTTGATACATGAATTTCTACGGCTTCTAACATGATCAACTCTCCTCACAAACCTGTTGTGCACATACTTTTAGGTTTTTAGTGTAGATTTTTTATGAAGTAAATGTAAGAGTAACTTTTATATTGTTATTAATATATTTCAAGATGAATATGTACTTGACTGAAGCACCTTAGGTTTACTTCCTTATCCATACAATTTTTTTAATCGATTTTTCCTGACACTTATGTCATATGCAAGGCTTGTCAGGATTAAAGAATACACAAAAATATATTTTTTTCCTTCAATGTTGCAATAGACTTCGTCTACCGATACCACAACAGTTTTATCCGGCGCCGCTCCACTGCCACCTATCGGCGTGCATCAGCATCATAGTTATTGCTCTTCTCCATAGTCAAATATTCTGCGTGTATGTCGATGTTTTCGCTCGTTTTTTTTGTTTTTTTTTTGTCTTCCTGTCTTCTGACTTTTTCCTGCTTCTTCACCCATACATGTACTGATTTTGCCGTTGCCCTTTTCGTTTTTACGCATCAGCAAATGACAAAACCGCAGCCAATGAGAGTAAGCGTTCTCGCCAATGGCGGCATACAGTGAGAGGGCGACCCGCTCCACACACGAAATTAAAACCTTACACAGTATTTTTGTTTTTCTGTGGAAAAATAATCAATTTAGTTAATTTATGGTTAAAATAAGACAATATCTGCTAGTGGGGTTAGAATATTAAAACTTATATATATGAGCATATATTTACTTAATTTTCTTTTTTTTCAGTATTCTTAAATTTTATAGCTTGTGTTTTTTTCATCTCAAGTAAATGTTTCTTGATTTAAGAATGTTTAGATATTTGTTCTGGAAAACCAGAAATTCTGATTAAGAAAATGTTTTTGTTTTGAAGTCTTCATTTCATGTGAGTGTAAACCAATCAGATGTCTCGCAAAGAAGAAAAAAACAAATCTTAATGTGTAGATAGTCTCAAATTAGCACCAAAAAACGGAACGCACCTTTAAACAAAATGTTTATTTTGCAGGGAACGACAATTGTTTATAAAATGTATAACATACAACACATGGTATATTTACAAATGAATCTGTCCTAAATGTAAGAAAAGAAATGACAAAAGCCAGTCATGAAGGCTTTGAAGACAGCGTTCCTGCTCAGTCATCATCACTATCATCATCCTCCTCCAAGCGTCGCGTGTTCTCAGCGTTCGCTCTCAGGACGGCTCCAGGACTGGGGTACGGCCTCTGCTGGAACAGGGGTCCAGCCGCTGTGGTGTCCGCTCCCGTCTTCGCCTCATTGCGTTTGGGGAGACCAGTGGACCATAAGCCCCTAAAAGCAACAGTGCCATATAATGATCAGGAACATGTTCCTCATTAAAACTCATGTAAATGCAATTTGAGTGCAATGTGGACTGTTGCATACTAAACATTTCAGCAAATTTAGAAGATATCCAGAGTACGGCTGTATGATTATGTGACGCAGAAAACAAGGATGGACGTTTGTAAAAATGAAATATACTGTATAAAACAGAATTAATGAATTTGGATATATAAATCAAAAGTAGAGCTGTACACTTGTGACTTATTACATACATTTTCTTCAATGTTTTCATTTAAACAGTAAACTGTAGTTGTCCAGCACTTTGTTTGGCAAAAGTAAAAGTGAAATCAAAACACAAAATCTGGGAAAAAAACTAATTGAACAGAACTTTAGCATGTTCTGCACAGAGACAGTAAGAATAGTATGTTATTATTATACAAATTCAAACACAGCGATGGTGTTAATATTAAACTAGCTGCTCGTTACCTTGGAGCATCTGAATAGGCGCTGGGATCCATGGGATCCATTTCCTCCTGCTGCTGCTGTTTCCGACCTCCTCCTAGTCCTCCTGAAAAAAAGAGTTTGCATTTATTCAGGCGATGTTTTTAATAATGAATTAAATATTTAATGAGGCAGATTATGCATAAATCACCTCTCTTTGATTTGTTATACGGAGCACTGTCTTCTCTCCGCATCCTTCTATCGCGGTCCCTGTCTCTGTCCCGGTCCCGATCTCGATCCCTATCGCGGTCTCTATCTCTGTCCCGTCCATCCTCCCTGTCTCTGTCCCGCTCACGATCGCGCTCTCTGTCCCTTTCTCGGTCTCGTTCCCGGTCTCTCTCTGCTTTCTCATAGTGACTGTCCCCTTTGTCATGTCCAATGTCACCTGGAAAGTAAAACAAGCATTTTGAGCACACGTCTCAATAACATTTTTTTTTTCTGTTTTCATCATTTAGCAGACGCTTTTATCCAAAGCGACTTACAAGGGGAGCAATTAGGGGTTAGATGTCTTGCTCAAGGACACTTTAGTCATGATATTGAAGGTGGAGAGAGAGCTGTTCATTCACAATCCCCACTTTCAATTCCTGCCGGTGTGGGAATCGAACCGGCAACCTTCAGATTACAAGCCCGACTCCCAACTTACTTCTGCACGTCTTACCTTTCTGTTTCTTCACCGCCTTGGTGATGACAGCAGAAGGGTCGTTGGGGGACAGCCAGCACACTAAATCTGTCTCCACATTCCAGTAGTACGGAAGACCGCTAAGGACAAACCAAGTGGATGATCATTTTTTATATGCAATGACTAGAAAAAGTTTCAATTTTGGACATGTATCATGGTATTACCACACTATTCTTGTAGAAAACTTCAAGAATCATGAATATGGTAATTGTTCACATTTCAAAGTAACATGATATTTCCATTTCAGGCGATTTTTGAGCCTTAGTAGCGTCTTTCTCGTTAAAAAACGTGCGTTTTAATATCTTACATTTGACGAGAGAAAAACAAAAGCTCATGAACAGCTTACCAAGAGGGGTCAAACACTTTGTACCAATTTGTTGGCAAATTTTCAAGCCTTGTAGCCTCATAATCAACGTTGTTATCATCATAGTCTTCAGCGATGATCTCCTCTTCAGCCTCTGAGGGTGAGAGACAATAGATGAGAGCATGAACTCATCATTTAGAGTATTGTATGCATTACCCAGTAAGATAATTATGTATGATGTATCTTACCGTGGTCAGACTGTTTCACGATCCCTCTTTTGGCGAGGCGAGCGAGTAAAGCTGGAGGGAGAGGCATCTGAAGAGAGAAATCATGTCAGAGATCAGAGTTGACGAGCCACTGTCTGAAACTGGCCTGACAGAAGGCTGATTTTACATGCAAATAATGGATAGAATATTACACGTGCAGTTTTAATAAAAAATACATGAAGGTGAGTGCATAATTTACCTTTATGATGTCCAAAAATGTAGTTATGTGGTTAACGTTTCATTGAAAAGAAACAAACAAGCGACGCGGACGCAGAATAATGACGTGGCAAAACGTAATGTGACGTCATGTAAAGGTAACAGGAATGAAACGTTTCTCTGGAAAAATAAGCAACGCGTATCTGGACATCTGAATATATACAGGAAATACAGCAAGAATATGGTGTTTAACCGAGTTTTGAAAGTAAATGTGGTACTTAATGGATGTTTTATCAACACTAGATGGCGACAAAACGCTCTGAATTTAATTTCAATGCCGCTGTTTTTGATTTTGAGGCTTTTTTGTTAGTCTAGTGAAAAATGAAATTTTAAAGGGACAGTATTAGTGTTTTTTCTGTAGCAAATGCGCAGCTGTTTACTAAATAGTAGAAAAAAATTAATATTTAAATTTTGTATTTACTAATACCCGCTAGCTTGGGTGATGGGTGAGCCCACCTCTGAGCCCTCGGCCTCTGCTTCCTCAGTGGAAGACGTGTCTGTGGGATTGAGGAGATCCCCAAAGTATTCCTTCCACCGCCCAACGATGTCCCCAGTTGAAGTCAGCAGATTCCCACCCCCACTGTAAACAGTGTTGGCAGGGCACTGCTTCCCCCTCCTGAGGCGCCGGACGGTTTGCCAGAATTTCTTCGGGGCCGACCAATAATCCTTCTCCATGGTCTCACCGAATTCTTCCCAGACCCGAGTTTTTGCCTCCACAACTACCCGGGCTGCAGTCCGCTTGGCCTGCCGGTACCCGTCAGCTGCCTCAGGAGTCCCCCGAGCCAACCAGGAGAGGAGAATAAGGCCGATAGTCGAACCTCAGATTCAGGAGGAACAATACGGGTTTCGTCCCGGTCGTGGAACACTGGACCAGCTCTATACCCTCTCTAGGGTGCTGGAGGGTTCATGGGAGTTTGCCCAACCAGTCCACATGTGTTTTGTGGATCTGTAGAAGGCATTCGACCGTGTCCCTCGTGGCACCCTGTGGGTATGGAGTCCGGGGCCCTTTGCTTAGGGCTGTCCGGTCCCTGTATGACCGGAGCAGGAGCTTGGTTCGCATTGCCGGCAGTAAGTCAGACCTGTTCCCGGTGCATGTTGGACTCCGGCAGGGCTGCCCTTTATCACCGGTCCTGTTCATAGTCTTTATGGACAGGATTTCTAGGCGCAGTCAGGGGCCAGAGGGAGTTTGGTTTGGGGACCACAGGATCTCATCTCTGCTTTTTGCGGATGATGTTGTCCTGTTGGCTCCATCGGGCCAGGACCTCCAGTGTGCACTGGGACGGTTTGCAGCCGAGTGTGAGGCGGCTGGGATGAGGATCAGCACCTCTAAGTCTGAGACCATGGTTCTCAGTCGGAAAAGGGTGGCTTGTCCTCTTCGGGTTGGTGGAGAGCTCCTGCCTCAAGTGGAGGAGTTCAAGTATCTTGGGGTTTTGTTCACGAGTGAGGGAAGGAAGGAGCGTGAGGTTGACAGACGGATCGGTGCAGCTTCTGCAGTAATGCGGTTGATGTACCGGTCTGTCGTGGTGAAGAAGGAGCTGAGCTGCAAGGCGAAGCTCTCGATTTACCGGTCAATCTATGTTCCTACTCTCACCTATGGTCATGAGCTTTGGGTCATGACCAAAAGAATGAGATCCCGGATACAGGCGGCCGAAATGAGCTTTCTCCGCAGGGTGGCAGGGCGCTCCCTTAGAGATAGGGTGAGGAGCTCGGTCACTCAGGAGGAGCTCAAAGTAGATCCGTTGCTCCTTCACATCGAGAGGAGTCAGCTGAGGTGGCTCGGGCATCTGTTTCGGATGCCTCCTGGACGCCTCCCTAGGGAGGTGTTCCGGGCATGTCCCACCGGGAGAAGGCCCCGGGGAAGACCTAGGACACGCTGGAGAGACTATGTCTCTCGGCTGGCCTGGGAACGCCTTGGTGTCCCCCCGGAAGAGCTGGAGGAAGTGTCTGGGGAGAGGGAAGTCTGGGAATCTCTGCTTAGACTGCTGCCCCCGCGACCCGGCCCCGGATAAGCGGAAGAAAATGAATGAATAATACCCACTAACCATGTTTTGTGTTTCTCTTCCGTATTACTGTCTAATTTTGCCTAAATTCATGCCTCAAACAATCAATCTGCCCATTACATATATTATATATATATGTGTATATATATATATATATATATGTGTGTGTATATATATATATATATATGTGTGTGTGTATATGTATATATATATATATACACACACACATTTTCTCTTGAGGACTATGCATGGAGGAATGCAAAATAATCATGTAATTGTTTCATGCATAGCCCATTGATTTAATAAAGTGACTGAATAAAGGTGATTTTAAGCACATGAGACAAATAACCTCAGAAGCACGAGGTCCATACTACAGGATGTACACTACACCCAAAGAGGAAAAAGAGAATGTTTTCATACAAAAGAGGGAGCTTTATTAACAAACAGGAACAGGAACAATTGTCACATGTTGATAAGTGAGTGTTTAATGGCTGATATTCATCTCATTGTCCTCGTCATCCTCTGTGGAGAACGAGGAGAAGCAGACCGGCTCGCACTCTAAGGTGCGCAGGTTCACAAGACAGGCCGTCTGCGTGCTGCTGAAATCTGGGACTGCTACCAGGAGAACATCTTGTCCTTCAGGCCCTGAGATGAAAAATAAGACAAAAATTACCATACAAAAAGAATTTTTATACATAAACAGCCACACTGTTATATAGCGCTGTTTTAATATTATTGAATAGTCTTCTGTTCACCTGTGACTCGTTTGCATTGGTAGCTTGGTGCGTTTCCGCTAAAGTACACATGGGGACATTCTTCCAGAATAAAGGGATCTTTCTGATAGAACGGGTAACAACCTAAAGGGTCAACAGAACATGTCAGCGCAATCTAGCATTTTCATGGTGCTTTATATAAAATAGAAATACAATCAATATTAAGATACTTGTTCCTTTGATAAATTGGTAAAGGACATGGTGATGGGAACAAATGACAAAGGATATGAGGAAAAATTATAATATTTAAATGCTTTTGCATTCTCTCTCTCTCAAAAAAAAATGCAAGTGAACACAAAACTGGTGACAAAAATAATGGGTGGAAGATAAACTAGAGAACAACAGCAATGATATATAATTTTTACTTTAATTTTAAGGGTTAGTTCACCCAAAAATGAAAATAATTTATGTTATTACTCACCATCATGTCCTTCGTTCATCTTCTGAACACAAATTAAGATATTTTTGATGAAATCCGATGGTTCAGTGAGGCCAAGAACCTCTCAAAGAGCCTCTCAAGATCCAGAAAGCTACTCAAAACATATTTAAAACAGTTCATTTGAGTACAGTGATTCAACCTTAATATTGTAAAGCGATGAGAATACTTTTTGTGCTCCGAAATAATGACTTTTCAACAATATCTAGGGATGGCCGATTTCAAAACACTGCTTCATGAAGCTTTGAAGCTTTACGAATCTTTTGTTTTGAATTAGTGATCGCGGATCACGTATCAAACTGCCAAACCATTATTATGTCTATATGCCAAACAGCTGAAATCATGTGACTTTGGCGCTCCGAACAACTGATTCGAAACAACGGAGCAGTGTTTTGAAATCAGTCATCACTAGATATTGTTGAAAAGTCATTCTTTTGTTTTTTTTTGGTGCACAAAAAGTATTCTCATTGCTTTATAACATTAAGGTTGAACCACTGTACTCACATGACCTGTTTTAAATATGTTTTAGTATCTCTCTGGGCGTCTGAAAGTGTAAATTATCTTGCAGTCAATAGACACTCACTGAACCATCAGATTTCATGAAAAATATCTGAAGATGAACGAAGGTCTTACGGGTGTAGAACGACATGATGGTTTCATTTTTGGGTGAACTAACCCTTTAAGGGCTCCATATCATGAAGTCAAAAGTAAACATAAAAAATATATCATGCATTCAAATTAATATCACAGGTTATTTTAATATCATGTCTTTGTATTGCATTTTGTGCCATTACCACCAATAATAATTTCAACTCAATAAATGAATGTGAAGCTTGTATAACCCAGACTATTCCTATTAACAAATCAATAAATAAATAATCCAAGAAAATGGTCCAGACCCAGTGTGTCGGGAGCGGTGGGAGCCAGGTGACGGAGTCTCAGTGTGCTTTCTAATATTTCCAGATGATCATCCATACTGCTGTACTTCTTAATATCACTGACATTCTGTCCTGCTGTTCCCAAGAACCTGAGACCACAAACATTCACCGTCAGCTGCTGTTCATCAGATCATACCACTAATACAGAATAAAAATAAAGGTAGTTAGTAAATAGTTGCTCACCGGACGCCATCTACGACGGCTTGGTATGGGTTGCTGACCAGCTGCAGGGTGGGGAAGGGCACGGACAGAGGGAACATGCAGCGGTGCAGAGGCTGCTGGGGAAGAGTGTAGTTCGTTGGGTCATACTGTCCAGGCATGACATCCACAGGTACAGAAGCCTGTAGAGGACAAATCACACATTACAAACACTTTGAATTAATTAAAAGCCTCTTATTTAGCAGTATGACAGACTTGAAAAAGAAAAAAAAACATGAATAAAAGGTTAACAGCCAGTCGAACCACATTTTGAGATCAGAAAACAACTAAGAGCTGTGGGACCTGGTCCTAGAAACTTGATATACTGAATAAATAGAGGAGAATACATTTCAGCTTCTCCCCAAATTATAACCTCAGTCATTTTGGTCCTTCACCAACACACTTTGGGTTCAAACACTCACCACTAACTGAACCAGAAGCTCGTCCAGCAGTCGGATCGCCTCCACACTCCCAGCCTGAGTCTTCTTCGTCAGATACTTTGCCTTTAAATGGAAAAGTTTAATTGACAGGATTAATTGACTAAACGCAATTAAATTCTGCTTAGAAACTTCAATTAGCACTACTTAGGCCCATGTGCACACCTTGGTTGTGGAGTCTTTGTCCTGAGTGCTCTGACTCAACATGTTTCCAGCTAATATGACTCTAGAGATGGACGCTGCTCCGCTCTGCTCCCCCTGGTCTCCGAGCTGACCGGTTACCATGTCAACCAAAAGTTGCAATCCCATCATGCTGTCTGCTCTGCTGCCGTTCAATCCCAGACCAGAGACAAGAAGCACAAACCTACAATGAAACAGCAAAGGTTATGTGTGTACCACTTTAACAGTAGAGAGTCACAATATATCAGATCATCAATATTGTAGGGCTGGGCGGTATATTGAGTTTGTACTATATATCGATATTTTTTATAAGCGATGTAGGATGAGGCAATAACTTTTATATAGATATACAGTAGTTTGATATTAGGAACGCATCTGAAAAAACGCGGAGGAAACGGAATGAGAAAGTGAATAATCCAGATTGTCCTAAACAAGAGACATGCTTTATATTAAGGGCTTCATAAAAACTCAGAAAATATAGTTAACGCATATAGTTTATAGCAGCTTTCAGATCCTTGTGCTGTTTAATGCGTTTGAGATGAGGAGTTTTCACTCAATGCATAACTAACACTTCTCATCTGTAAATGTTAGAGGGTCATGGAAATATTTCACGGCAAAGAGACGGAGCGTAATAAAACAGGAGCACAATAATTCTATAATATACATTTTGCTATAAATATTTGCTATTGGACATTGCATGTGACATATGTATAATTTTAAGTATTTTTTATGATAGCAGTAACTGTAACGCGACTATTTTAATGGGGTAATCAAATCTAGGCTAATATAATCACTGAGCCCAGATGAGTGACTGTGTTCCTCTTACCAGTACCTTATTCTGTGCTTTTGTTATCCGTTTTTAGATTATAATGTTGTTTCAATGATTAAAATATGTGATTTTAACTCCTTTTTTTAATATATTATACAGCATTGCCTAAATTCACTATATTTGTTTTCACAGCCTTCAATGTGAGCATTGTTTGTAACACTGGGCAGGTGTGAAATAATATATATTTTTTATAAATAAAGAGATTTTCTTTGCCCAAATAGAAAAGGAGAAAATACAGAGATAAATACTGCCAAAAAATACAGAAATGTGATCTTCAGGAAACGGGTCAAAGGTTTATCTGACACACTTTATACATTTATTGGATCTCCACAAGGTTGTGTACTATCACCCATTCTCTTCAGACTCTATGAAGTACTGAACGTGTCGTGTGATGTTGTGAAGTATGAGGATGACAGTTCTCCTCTCTCTGCGTTCAAGCTCGCTGTATGATGATAGTGATTTATGGGATGGTTCCCCCAAAAAATGGAAATTCTGTCATCATTTACTCATCCTCAAGTTGTTCCAAACCTGAATGAGTTTCATTCTTCTGTTGAAATACGGAAGTTATTTTAAAGAATATTGGTCACCAGACACTGACTTCCATTCCTTTTATTTTTTAATAATCCGTCACACTTGAATGCATCATAATAAAGAAGAGAAGATCCATTCATAGCGGCTTCAATACTAATCATCAATTAACATCCAATACATGAAAATCATTATTAGTCTATCATATAATCTGATATAATTTGAATATTAGTGCACTATACACTATTACTACTAGGGGCAGTTGTGGCTTAATGTTTAGCGAGTCGGATTCGTAACCTGAAGGTTGCGGGTTCGAGTCTCAGTACCGGCAGGAAATGAAGGAGCCTGAACGCAGGGAGAGGAGAACTGTGTAGAAGACGGGGAATGAATTCCACTCTCATTGCCCACAGCTTGTGTTTCTATACCTGTCTGAGCTGGGAGGCTGTCTGGGTGTCTGTGGAGGAAGATCAGCCATGCAGAAGTCTTCAACTGTGAATTTCCCATCATTCTTCTCTGCGCCCATGATGGCAATTACACTACCTGGAAATACCATTTCATTACAAAGCAGTACAATTGAGAAGCTTGAGACAGATACGTCTATCTTTCAACGTATCCCACCTGTTACAAACTTAGGCGTGTCGATGTTTCCCTCCAGTTTGATCCTCTGAAGTTCATCCTCCAAAATAAGCTCATCCGACTGGCTGATGTATTTGGTGCGAGGCGGCTGAGGCAACAGATTGTGCTGAAGAGAGAAAAGACATGTTAAATATGAAGACTGAGGGAGGACATAAAACTTCAGGTTATGGCTCACCTCCTCACTGATCTCCTTCAGGATGGAGGGCTGCAGCTCCATGTGTTTGAATATGGTGCCCACTATAATACACGGTTCACCCATCTGCAGGTCGCACAGCTTCCTGATGGGCACGACACAACCTGCCACACATTCACTCGAGTTCAGAGGCGCTGCAGGTAAAGTACGAGCCTGTAAGTGAGTTCATGGACGGTTCTCACCCCACTTGTCCGTGGCTCTCTCGGTGAGGATGTGTCTCATCTGCATGAGTCTGGTGGCGTAGATGTGCGCGTACTGGCGGCTGAAGCTGCGCTCGCCGAGGCGGAAGCGCTCCGAGCAGCCGCTGTACGAGGGCTGCTGCCGGTCAAACACCGGCTCCTCTGAGCCCGGAGGAGACAATAACGTCTCCTTCGGCACGATCACGTCTGAGAACATGACTGACGGCAAATTCTGGACGCTAAATTACAAATTCAACAATTTTGTGTGTATAAAATACAGGATAAACAAGTTGAGTTGTCAAACAAGCATCTCACTGGAGGCGAAAGCACCGTAACTTTACTTTCTTACCTCGTTTCTTATGTGCGGTGTTGGTTTGTCTACAGTATATTGTAAATCTAGTTTGATTCGATGATAAAATAAACAACAAAATCAGACCAGTCTAAGCTGTGTTGATTTTTGGTCTCTCCCGCTAAATACCCCTGTGACGCGAGTTCCGCCAAAGTAACGCTTTCAAAATAAAAGCGGCCAGAAACAAAAAGAACCTTCAGCGTTTATGTGGATGAGGATGTTACGGTTTTAGACCAATTATTCATATTTTAAATATTAATATTTAATGATTACGTCAGACTGTTTTTATTGATGCCCACCAGAAGTACTATAATATCATAAATAAGTCATTTATGAGGTAAAAAAAGACAGACTAAACATTCTTTATTGAAATTTATTAGGTATTTTCCAAAGGTACATTTATGCATTTAATATGCATCCCACAAAATGTGATTTTTCAAAGCTAAACTTCAAATGTGCAACATTAACATATTGCAACTAAAAACAGTCTATGAGCGGTTTGCTAGAAGACTACTGCCAACAATAAATGTTCAATATTTAAACATTCATGCATTGAATGTTATACATATTGATACAACATCACAAGACACGGATTGCTTTGTATTACAGGTATCTACAGAGCACTGCACAAGTTCTGTGAAGGGTACAAATATAGCAGGATTACAAGCACAATAATAAACGTGGAAGATTCGAGCAGAGAAGAAACATGAACGATCTACTTCTTCCTTCCTCCTCTCTCCTTAAGGGCCAGATGGATGACGGAGCCGTTGTTCATGTTGTAATAGGCCAGAGAGTTGGAATCTTTGATGAAAATACCCTGCAAAATCAAACATAATATGAGATCTCTGTTTTCAAAGTAAATACATTTATATTTTATAATGTCGTAAAACATTCACCATTTAAATAATAGAAGAACATCTAAAGATTCAAACTAATCTGAAACTTACCTCATACTGCAGCTTCTGCTTTCCGGCCGGCATGCCAGTGGCTTCATGGATCTTAACCTTGATGACAGACACCTGAGGCACATAATGGCAATTAATTAGCTCAGGTTTTCATGTCTTGCACAAAATATGTATATAAATCTATAGGGTCAGCGGTTAAAATGTGAACAAATGGAGTTGGTGCATACAGATACTGGATAGGTAAAGTCTTTACCTGGTCTGTGAGCGGCAGGTTGAAGTTCAGCACTTGGCCACTCAGCTTCCATTCTGTCTTGTCCTGCATGTTTGGCACCTGAACTTTGACTGCAACAGGTCCCTTAAAGAGAGCAAAGGTCAAATTAAAAAGAGTAACAAAGGATCCTGATGTAATAGTTGAAAATATTCATTGCTTCAGCTAAGTGCACTCAAAAGAGATTGTCGCTGTACCTTGTTCCTGCGCAGGAACTCCTCTTCTGGAATCAGGTTGTCCTCGGTCTTCATTTTCTTGCTAGAAGGCTCGTCCTCGTGAGGTGGTGGAGGGTGAGCAGGAGGCATGGGCGCGGAAACTGTGCTGGGAGGTTGAGGTACAGGGGGAGCCGGTACAAACGCTGAAAAACAAAAACAGTTTATTAATTACAACAAAATTGTTATCAATATTATTTGAAGGTATCAATCCATCTTCCAAGACATATTTCCAATTCTTCCAAAATGAGGTACTCTGATTCACTATGGTAAGCCTATTATAAGTGTTTATATTTTAGATATGTTTGGTTTTCACTAGAAATTGTGTACAAACATCACTTGACCGTTTGTGTCTCGTCATATCTGTAAATAGAGCAAAGTTGCTATGGCTACTTTGATGTGTATATGGTGTGTGAGAAGCATAGGTTAGTTCTCAAAACAAGTGAGAAAGGTTGACATGGAGCAGCTAAATCGCCAATCTTCAGGGAATCACCCATATATATTTTATACATAAAATATACAATCGTCTGCTGGCAAAAAGAACGTGACAGAGCTCATAATAAAACGAGAATCAACACTGGCTTGGCTCTTTGGAGATGGCGAGAACTGAGGGATTTGAAATGCAGAGATGACATTTTTATTACTCAACAGGTGGATAAGGTATTTTATGTAACAGATATATTGGCATATGTAGCTCTCTACAAGAGTTCATTATCTATTGTGAAGGGTCATTTCATTATGGTTGTTGTAGCGCTGTGCTAGAATTTATTTAGAAAGTACCTTGTCTATTAATGGGTATAGCTACAGTAACATCTTCAACTAGTCTAGTCTTCAACTAGAATAACTATATTCATCCACAGTCAGAGAGCCGAAGCACAACTAAAACAATGATCTTCTGCAAAATACATAGTTTTGTTTTTAAACTGCTGCAGGGCCAAAACTTACTTAGCGTACCTTTAATATAATTTAATAAATTATTTACCAAGTTATTATCATCAACATATCTATGATCAGCATTATATCTATGGTCATAATATTTTTTGTCTTTAAATGATATTTTAGAAAAAATGTACCAGGAAACTACATAATAGATTCTCACCAGCGGGGACCACCATAGGTGGAGGTCTGGGTGCCATTATATGGGGTCCAGAGGGTGGCATGGGCACCACATTGATGCGTGGGGCATGCAGCATGGGTGGCATGGGGGCCAGAACTTGTCCAGGGGCCAGACGCACCACAGGAGCCACTGGAGGTCTGGGTATGACAGGCACAGCAGGAAGCAAGGTGGTCCGCACTGGGGGTGCCATCTGGAATATACACAAGAGCCATTACTTAGGACTATCACCTTTATTTTTGTGTTTGATAATCTGATCTTTTGAAACTCTTAAATGCAGGAGCAGACTGAGACTCACAGTAGAAGTGGGTCTGGGGATGGTGTTGATTGGTGGGCTGGGTTTGGGCAGACTGGGAGCTACTGATTGCAAGGGCAGCTGAGGAATCTCGTTGGGCTTGCTAGGGCCGATCTTTTCCTTGGTGTCGTCCTCCTGCACCAGACCTTTAGCTTTGTGGATGGCTTCAATCTGCTCCTGCAGGGTGATGTTAGCCTGAGCAGCCTGCTGGGTACGAGCCATACTGCCCGAGTGACCGTCCCATGTGACCTGCAGAGAAAGAGGAAAGGTTGTTAGATGAACACGATTACCCTCTGGTATTCCTCACTTAGGGTCACACGTGTGATTCGCAGCAGGAAAAAAAGCGAAGACAATAATCGTGACTTTATTAATGCAATGAATGTACCGTTTCAATAATATTTATTTTTTAAAATATTTTTTTTATTTTGAGGGCATTTCTTGGTACTAGAAAATGTTTACCTCTTCAGACAATATCAAAGACTTCTTCACTGAGGTTGAATTGTAGATTGTACCACAAAACTTTGCTCTGAATTTATGCGTTTCTAATTAATTTTCTTATGGTTGTTATTATTAGACCATGAAGATGACAACTATGAATATTTAAGACTTTATAAAGCCCAAAATATACTTAGACCGTCTGAGTGATGAAACTTTCGGGGCACAAACAACAGCGAATTCATGCAATCTGAACGTTGAGAGTCAACTAGTTGGAAATACGCATAATACTGTATATGGAAATTGTGATGTTTTCTTGTTTTTGTTTTGATTCTTCTTCTTCTAAACTTTGCATGCAATTGCAGATCCGCTACTTTTCTTCCTGTATCCTTCCAAGCGAATGTCCTGTAAATGTGACACCACTTAGTGCTACCCTCTGATTTCTTAGAGTATAGAAAAGCATTTGCACTGCACGTGTTGAACTCGTCTCTCCGTAGTGGAGTATACTTTGAAAGCTGAGTGGACATGACCATGTACGAGATGTATCGTAACGCTGGCCTTAATCATGAATCATGTTCATATAGCAAGCAAGTCCACAAACGTCACAATATTCTTTCTTACCTTTTCCTCAGGCTTCTGTATCTCCTCCTCTCCGATCTTCTTACCGATGGCCGTTTCTTCCACACCAAAGATATCGGTACGTCTCTCGGCCAGCTGCTTCAAGCTGCTCTCGATGTCCAGGCCGGGAGCGTACACCTCCTCCTCGATCTGACGCTCTCGGATGTTGCGGTCACGCTGCTCCAGCCAGCGGGGGTCCAGCAGGCCGATGCGCATGTGCTCCTGCATCTTACTGGCTGGGATCTTCTCACCAGTGATGGGGGAGATGAGGTACTCGTCAGGGGCGGCCACGGGAGCCAGAGGCTTAGAGGCTGAAGAAGAAGAAATTGAAAATAGAAATTGAGTGGTGCAAAGAAATATGTGCGGTTTAAAATATGTTTTTTTAAATGCTCTTACCCTTGGGGTCATAGTCTTTGCGGATGATAACCTGGTCTGGGGTGGGGGGCAGAGGTGGTGGCATGGGGTTATCAGGGGGTAGAGGAGCTTTCATGCCATCATCATCATCATCAGAGCCCTATTGAGAGGAAGAACAGATGCTAGTCAGTCAGAGTAATAGTAAACCCACTTCTACAAACTCGTCATCTATGCCATTATATGAACATGCTTCTTAAAGCAAGTTTGGAAAAAATCCAAACTGGTTGTCTCACCTCATCCATGTCCTGCAGCTGTGTGTCTTGGTCCAGCTGAGCTGCACGTCCGTCCTCCCTGGCCCCTCTCTCATCCTCTTCATCATCACTCTCCACCTCCATCTCCACCTCCTCACTCTCTCCAAACTTCTCATAACGCTCCTGGATCAGGATACGAGCACCCAGCTCCTCAGGAGTAGTCGGAGGAGGGAAATTACCTGTAATATGTATTATAGTTTTAAAATGTATTAATGATGATGATTATGATATTTAGTATGAATAAATACCATATTAAAATGAAATGGTATAGTATATTTATATTAGTAATATTAATTAAAATCTATATACATTTTGTAAATAAATATAAATACAATATAAACTTAACAATACAGCAATTTGTATATTAATACAAATTTATTACTGTAATTTTTCCATAATCTTACAATAAAGGCGAGATTGTATCTGTTATTGGCTAATTGAATCACAGCTCTGAGACTGAAGAAATTTCTTTCTATTACCAAAATCAAGAGCATTCTTCTGACACAATAGTATGTTTGCATAAATAAAAATCTTCAAATATCCAAAATCCTACAAATTGTTGTGTGAATTAAACATGCTCACCTTGCTCATTAGGTTGGAAGTCCACCGTCTCCACGACCACAAAGTCATGCCAGTCAATCTGAGCATAAGCCACCCTCTCTTTCTCTCGCTCCTCCTCTTCCTTCTTCCTCTCTCTTTCCTGGAACTTGGCCCACTCCACACGATATCTGACCTAATATATTGGAGAAAGCCGTGATATTACAGGTCAATCTGATCCATCCTTCACTTCTGTGATTAGAACTCTACAGCCTGAGAGATTTTTTTTAGACTAACTGAATTTAAACGATCAACTAATTATAATATATGACATTATATATTTAGCTACATCAGTTCTACTCTCTGATTCACCATAAATTCCATAATGTGGTCTTGCATAAATAATACACCCTCCTCAGTTACCCCTTTTCCATCAGAATGATTCAAGTTCTGGAGGCAGAGCCTCTACTTGGCCAGACGAACTATAGCCTGTCGCAAAACACGCAGCTTTAGGAACAAACTGTGACGTATTTTTACCTGACTAAAACCAGTCTAAAATCAAAAAGTGTGTTTGTGCAGGCTGATTGGTTGATTCACTCACTCTCCCGCACACATTTTCATATATTTAGATATAAAGAGCAATGTAGTGCAACGCTATTACACGGCTCAATTTCGATAGCATTTCTCCACCCCGCTCCGCTCAAGACCAGCAAGTTAAGGACTGGAGTTGAACTGATCTTCCAGCCTAGAACCACCTTTTATGCAGTGAAAATGCAAGGAATTGTTTGAGAATGGACAGGAACCCACACTGGAAAAGGGGTTTGTGTGATCTGGAATGGCTGTTATAGCCAATTACCTGGTCCAAGACCTCACGAGAATTCTCTGCTTCCTTCTTCAGTTTCAGCAAAAGACCTTTCGGAGGGATTAAAACCTGCAAGAAGCCAATCAATTAAGTTAATTAAATCCCACACTTGAGTAACTTTGATTCCCATTACTCTGCTATTATTAGCAACTTAAATCTGATTCCTCCTGAGTATTGATGCCCTACCTTTGTGTATTGTTCCACCAGTTTTGTAAAGTAGTTGAACAAGCTGTGCTGTGGTCGCAGGAAATCAAACTGGTAGTTCCTCTGCTCCTTCTGCATCAGCTGCGTGAGAAACTGACGGCCATTTCGGGCAACAAACTGTGCAGTCAGCTTCACCACATCCAGGTCAAAGGCTGCGATGGAGGGAGGGTCAGCAATGAACTCAAACTCAGGTGGAGGTTCCTTGGGCACCACCGTCTCATGGATCACCTGTGCTTGAACCTAAATGACCACAAACACATAAGTTCTACATAAGATATCCAGCTATGAAAGGCTTTGAAATCAGACTGCTTAGATTCTGACAACTGGTTTCATTTCAATAAATGGAATTAATAACTAGGTGTTGTTTGAAGTCAATGACTGGATCCTGACCTTCTGAGGAAGCTGCTGTGATGCCTGCTGTTGCATGACTTTAGGCACCGCTGCAGACGGTTCCTGAGCTTTGCCCTCCTTGAACTCGTTGACCTTGTGGCGGTAGTAAGCATGGTAAGGGTCGTTGGGGTTGAGGAAGTTGAATTTTGGGTTGTTGATCTCATTCTGTCGAATCCTGGCCTCGAACTCAGGTCCATTCCTTCGGAAAATGAAACGTGGTTAATTATTGATTTAACAAAATATACAATATTGAAACTTATATAACTTATATAATATATATAATAGGGTAGTCGTGGCCTAGTGGTGAGGGAGTCGGGCTTGTAATCAGAAGGTTGCCGGTTCCGATTCCCACACCGGCAGGAATTGAAGGTGGGGATTGTGAGTGAACAGCACTCTCTCCACCTTCAATACCATGACTAAAGTGCCCTTGAGCAAGACATCTAACCCCTAATTGCCTCGCTTGTAAGTCGCTTTGGATAAAAGCGTCTGCTAAATGATGAAAAATGTAAATAATATGATGTCAAACCTGGCCACGAAGCTGGCAGTCTTGTCAACAATGTTCCGGACTTCAGGTGGCGGATAGATGATTCCCACAATGGGCTTTGTGGCTGGAGTCTCTTCTTTCTGGTCCTCGGGCTGTTATTAACACATTACACAACTGATCTGATACTTCATAAGATAAAAAGAGCCCTTTTAGTTATAAAGTATTATATGTAAAACAGTAAAAACAAGGTTTGACGAAAAACAGTATGTGACAAAAGACTTATGTCCGAATTCACAGTGCTCATAAAAGAATCGGCAAAAAGTACCCGGATGACCAACAACTTCTAGTGAGATTGTGCATATGATGGACACTTTACTGTCCCATGAAGCCACGGGAGAGGATTTATGAATGGCAGTGAAGCGACATAACTGACTTAGGTAGGTCATAATAATGACAACATGGCGAATTTACTAACGTTACGTCCGAATTACGTTTATACTAACACACACAATCATGCTGTATAAAACGAACTTTAAGCAGTCGTCAAGTAATGACTTATTCAAAATAAGTACCTACTCAAGAGAGTATGCGGTTACAGACCCAGCTATAATCAATAAACATGCCATGCTGTCTCTAAACAAATAAAATTACAGGTTCATACCTTGTTGTTTAGCTCCGGCTGCATGATCTGCACAGGCCCAGGCGGCATGACTGCGACACTACAGGCTCTTCTCTGGCGGAATTAAGTACGCTGAGAAAGAATAAATAGTTATTGTCCGTCTAAGGG
The DNA here is from genome assembly GCA_037194245.1 of Opsariichthys bidens. NCBI lineage: Eukaryota > Metazoa > Chordata > Actinopteri > Cypriniformes > Xenocyprididae > Opsariichthys > Opsariichthys bidens. The sequence continues at coordinate 2,590,003 of CM074288.1, forward strand.
TGATTTGTTTGAAATGGTCAACGTACAGCTCTTAAATTACTTAAGTAATATAATTTCTTTGTACACTTTCACGCAACTTCACCAACCTCTCGTTTCGCCAAACGCCACACAACAGAAGGCGACAAATGAACGACGACTTCCGGTAGCAATGCCGAGGGGGGTCGTGGGAAATGTAGTTCAAGTTGAATGACTGCGCCTACACGCGACCATGGAAACCTGGTGTGTATAGAGCTAATTCACATGCTCTTGCTACAAAAACTAAAACGGTTAGCCTATAAAACAAGCCCATATTTTGGTCTGTTAAACAATGACTCATCTGTTAGGCCGTCAGGACTGTATCGACAGCCTTCGGAGAGATCTTATTGATTTACAGGGAGCGGTGCTGGATGTTTTCTCTAAAACTGGACCCGTCCGTTTCCCATCATGGAAATTTCCCGATAAACTGTCATGTAATCTGGATTTGGTCAGTCTTTTAGAAGAGTATGACTATGTAGATGGTGAGGAGGAATTTAGCCAGCACTCCCACATAGTCCTGCTTGAGTTACTGATTGACAGGTATTGAACTTGGGAATTGTGTAAAACACTTTTTTATTTATTTTATTTTATATTGAATGGCATACACATTAATATTTGCATTATAACTTTTATTAATAAATAATTACGAAACAGTTAAAAGATCAGAAGTTATTTGATCAAAATACAGGAAACCAGTAACACTGAAATATTATTACATTTTAAAATAACTGTTTTCTGTTAATGTATTAAACATAGAATTACTTTATTTATTCCTGTGATGGCAAAGCTAAATTTTCAGCAGCTATTACTCCTTCAGAGTCTTATGTTTCTTCAGAAATCATTCTGATCTGCTGACTTGGAGCTGCTGTTTAATTTTTTTTTAAAATTCATAATTCTTGTATGCGTTTGTGTGTTTGTCCCAGATTAATGCTTCTTCTTCAGAGTTTTAACGTTCATGCTGAGCTGTTGCTTGAGAAGCAGAGAGCTTTATCATCTGGTCAAAATGAATCCTCTGTTTCCATCGGTCCTGTGGTCAAACGCTTCTGGGACAACCTACTTCAGCTCAGAAAGCGACAAGCACAAGAGGTACGGATGATAAAGACAAAACAAACACAAGACTCGGTGAACACCAATCAAAAATGATCTTTGCTTATAAACCAAATCATAATACAATGTAATCAATTGCATTTCACTGAAAACAATCAGTTAATTTGCAACCTAAATGATTTACTAAAAGGTCTCTTCTTTCAGAGCTCTAGTGAACAGCAACCTCCATCTCAACGGAGTTCATTCATTACCAGAACAGCAGCAAACACTCCTACTGTTAATACACACAAAACACAGAGCGCCTCCATGACAAGTGTCCATAAAATCTCCTCTTCCCACCACAGAGGAGCGTCCACTGCGGGCTCCTGTGTGTCTTCGTCCACTCACGCGGTGAGCTGTCAGACGGTAGAGTCGGCCCTGGTGCCCTGTGAGGCCTGTGCTTCTGTTCAGGCGGTGATGAAGGAGAGCAGCGATGCTCTGGTGTCTTTGTGCCAGTCTCTGGGTTTGCCTTGCTCCATGCAGGGCTTCCTGGAAGCTGTGGAGGAAACACAGCAGCTGTGCCGCTTGTCCGCATGTGACATTTCCCAGTGGGCAAGTGAGCAGCGTAAGGATATGAGTCGTGTTGGGAAACATGTTCTGGAGGTGAGTGTGTTGGGTTTGTTGTGGCTATTCACACTTTTGTCATTTAATCCTGATTACACTACCAATCAAAGATTTGGAATTTTACGATTTTTTTTTTTTTGTTGTTGAAAGAAATCTTCTATGCTCACCAAGGCTGCATTTATTTGATCAAACACAGAATATTGTTAAATATTATTATGATTTAAAAGAGATGTTTTCTATTTGGATATGTTTTAAAATGTGATTTATTCCTGTGATGGGAAAGCTGAATTTCTAGCAGTCATTTCTCCAGTTTTTGGTGTCAAATGATCCTTCAGAAATCATTCTAATCTGCTGATTTGGTGCTCAATTATTATTTCAATTGAATCCTAATTACTCCAAAGTTTTTCCTCATTTGATTTTTATAACTAATCTTTTTCAATTGGAGGTGAGAGAAACTGTTGAGCCACTGAAAAAGAAGCTGAAAGAGACAGAGATGGAGCGAGAGAAGCTGAGAAAACAGCTGTCAGAGATGGCCAGAAGAGAGAAGGAGGAGAGGAGGAAGATGGAGGAGGAGTGTGAGCGCAGAATGAAGGAGGTTAAGGTTAAGGGAGAGGAAGCAGTAAGGAGGCTAAAGGAGCAGCAGGAGAATTTAAAGAGAGGTGAGTGTTTCTTTAAAACCCTTAACTCATCTAGAATCTAGAACTTATTATATAAAAGTAAATGCAGTTGATGTTAATAAACATTTCCATTCACAGGTGTCACGTTATTAGAGGAAAAAAATTCTGAACTCACAGCAGAACTGAATTTACAGACAGAAGCAAAACAGAGTCTTGGTAAGCTGGACATCATTATAAAAGTATTGGCCAGCAATATCCACTACTACTACTGTCCACAAAAATAGAAAGAAATAAAAGAAATATATATATGTGTGTGTGTGTGTGTGTGTATATATATATATATATATATATATATGTATACACACTATATTGCCAAAAGTATTGGGACACCCCTCCAAATCATTGATTTTGGTGTTCCAATCACCTCCGTGGCAACAGGGTATATGAAATCAAGCACCTAGGCAGACAGAATGCTTCTACAAACAATTGAGAAAGAATGGGTCTCTCTCAGGAGCTCGGTGAATTTCCTCATTACCACCACTGTGGTATTATAACAAAGTGGAAGTAATTGGGAACAACAACAACTCAGCCACAAAGTGGTAGGCTACGTAAAATCACAGCGCATGCTGAGGCGCACAATGCACAGAAGTCACCAACTCTCTGAGTCAGTAGCTACAGACCTCCTAACTTCGTATGCCCTTCAGATTAGCTCAATAACAGTGGATGGAGAGCTTCGTGGAATGGGTTTCCATGGCCGAGCAGCTGCATCCATGCCTTACATCACAAAGTGCAATGCAAAGGGTTGGATTCAGTGATGTAAAGCACACTGCCGCTGGAAGACGTGTTCTCTGGAGTGACGGATCACGCTTCTCTGGCAATCCGATGGATGAGTCTGGGTTTGGCGGATGCCAGGAGAACATTACTTGCCTGACTGCATTGTGCCAAGTGTAAAGTTTGGTAGAGGGGCGATTATGGTATGGGAATGTTTTTCAGGGGTTGGCCTTGGCCCCTTAGCTCCAGTGAAAGGAACTCTAAATGCTTCAGCATACCAAGACATTTTGGACAATTTCATGCTCCCAGCTTTGTGGGAACCATTTGGGGATGGCCCCTTCCTGTTCCACCATGACTGCGCACAGGTGGCAGGTGGCAACCTATCACGGTACCACTCTTGAATTCACTGAGCTCCTGAAAGAGACCCATTCTTTCACAAATGTTTGTAGAAGCAGTCTGCCTGCCCACCTGTGGCCATGGAAGTGTTTTAAAAATACTGCATTAAACAATTTTAATATCTTGTTTTGACAGCCCTAAAAATACTTTTGTTGTATATTTTATTATTGTTGAATGCTCTTTTCTGAGTCCCAGCACTACTTTGTGGCCACTGGTTTGAAACCAGTTTGAAAACCCCTGAATTAGGGAATGTGGCAAAGGCCTACATTATTGGTTTTGGTGTAATATAAGTAATGGGTAACAATTTTTTTCTATAGAATGTGAGAGGGCTGCACTACAGGAGCAAGTTCATCATCTGCATAATTCACTAGAGACCATGTTAAAAGAGATGGAGGAGAGCAGGAAAAACCTGGAGAAGGAGCTCAGAAGTACACAGACACTGTTGGACAAAGAAAGAGCCAAAAACCACAGTGTGCAACGCCAGCATGAGGTGTGTTACAGTATGATTACTATGATAAATAATATCATATTAAAATCATCAACATGAACAATGTTACTTCCATAACATGATATTCAATGAGTGTTGAGCTGGACTTGATTCCATCGAATTAGATCATGAAACATGGTCATTTTGTGCACAGGCTCTTCAGGTGAAGCAGACAGCTCTGCGGAAGCATCTGGACGTGCTGGTTCAGCAGACTGAGGATCTACATAGCAGTCTGGAAGAATGTGAGGATGAAAAAGCTGATCTTGCCAACAAACTCACACAGATCGTTCAAGAAAAAGACACGCTTCAGGAGCAACTCACACAGCAGCAGGTAAACATCTAAATAACTCATTTAAAGTCAAAAAAGAATCAGCCTGACTACATTAAAATAAACCTGAGAGTTTCTATCTCTGCAGTCCAGGTGTAGTTCACTGTGTACTGAGAAACAAAGGCAGCAGACACAGATCACAGAACTGGAGGAGAGCATGTCTCGTCTGAAAGAGATGCTGGAAGAAGCTGCACAGAGAGAGAGGATACTGGTGGCCTTTCCTGAGCTTAATCCACAAGCAGCACCACAGAGTGAGTGAACTACACCCACTCCTGACACTTAAAGTTGGCATTGTTGGATGAGTAATTTGGAAGAGATGGAAACCAGTGACGGTATACTCTCCATCCTCTCCGATTATTACCTCCTTTAAGCCTGGTGATGAAAGTTATTGCATGTGAGAATAAAATTGCATATTTGAATAAGTATGTTAAGTATATTAAACACAAAAAGTTATTTAATTACAAAATACAAATGACAGGTTAGACAAAAGTATTTAAATCCATATTTTAAATACATTTAATTAAAATATTACCCATCTCTGTTTACACAAGCATTGATAGCAAAAATAGCATCTTGTTTACACATGCAAATAGTGCTAGAAGGTGCTCACACAAGGTGTAAAAACAAGTGATATGTTTTCTACTGAAAGTAAAATGTCTGACTCAACAGAATAAGTGAAAATAGCCTTTGCCAAAAGTGCAATTAGACGCTGCCTTTTTAAAATAACGGAATGACATTCGGTTCTGCTAACGGTTCATAAGTGCATTCTTCTGCAATAGAGAGTTTACCGGTCGGGTTCCTTGAAGTAAGAATTCGATTGATTTACTCCATTGGGTTTTGGTTTTCAATGATGACTTATTACCCTTATAGAAAGAAATCTTCATTAATCAAAGAATCTCAATAAGCACATGGTGCCAATAGAACCCCCAACTCCCATCTCCCTACATTCCCAATGTGTTTTTATATATATGATTATGATTTCACTTTTTTAACTTTAGTTAGTGTGTAATGTTGCTGTTAGAGCATAAATAACGTCTGCAAATTTACGACCCTCAAAGTTCAGTGCAAAGGGAGATATTTTCTTTTTCTCAGTTTAAGGACTACAAAAAATGGCTACAACGAGCTTCTTCCCGTCTTAGTTACATCACTAACGCTGAAATTTACATAAACCCTGCCCCCAAGAACACACAACAAAGGGGGCGAGGCCATGTTTGGCTGCTTTAGAGAAGAGGAAGAGCTGTTGTTTAGCAACGGCTGTTAAAGCTCCACCCTCTTCTGTGAAGCGGCTGGGCAGCTCATTTGCATTTAAAGGGACACACAAAAATTGCATGTTTTTGCTCACACCCAAATAGGAGCAAATTTGACAAGCTATCATAAATGATTTTCAGGGTATTTTGAGCTGAAACTTCAGACACATTCTGGGGACACCAGAGACTTATATTACATCTTGTAAAAGAGGCATTACAGGATCCCATTAAAGCCGTTAGTTACACAATCTTGTAACTTTGTCTTGTTGCAATGTTGCGATTGAGCCAGTGGCTGGTTGGTTCACTGAGGGTAAAGCACAATCTCTAGAGTACACCCTGGCCTGCGAGGGGCGATGTGGCGTATGGGAAAGGAGCGAGGCCCATGGCGTGGTTTCCTTGTAATTGTCGAGTGTCTCACCGGAGAGAGAGGACCAGACCTGGGACTTTTATGTTGTGTCTTTATTATGTTCATTTGCGGCAGTCGTCCATGAGGGGCTGCCGTTTTACTTTCATTTTGTGTTTGTTTATTTTATAATTAAAATGTATTAAATATTCGCCGGTTCCCACCTCCTTCTTTGCTGAACACTAACCTTGCTACATGAATAAATGTACATTTTTAGAAAAAAACATTTTCAGAAAATCCTGTTCCCTTTACATGGCTCATTAGCTGAGACCTTTACAAGCATATCTATTTATAAAAGTTTTTATTATTTAATAATCCATTAACATCTAAAACATGTTTTCCCCTTATCTCAATAATCAGTGAAATAAAAGAATAAATGAAATATGTTACCACATTTTGGTATTTTTTTATTTGATTCACAGTTAAGGCCAATTATTAGATTGCATTTATGTTGCCTCTCTTAAAACACTGTAAAACCTCATTACATTTCTTTCTTGCTGCTTACATCCGGCTCTCCCTGTGTGTCACAGCTACAGGTGATGTGATGTGTGATATGGAGCAGCAGCTGAAGGCAAACTCACTGAGGATCAGGGTTCTGCAGCAGGAGAACGTCTCCCTGAGTAACAGTCTAACCAGACTGAAGGACAGAGAGGAAAAACAAAGATCTTCAGACTCTGGGACAGTAGAGATGGACAGGAGCAGAGAAGCTGCAACGACGGGACCCTTGGACAGCTCTTGCACCTCCTCTCCCACTTCCCCTTCATCCATTCTTCATCATCAGACTCTCTGCCTCTCTCTCCACCAAGATGTGGAAGAAAGATACGTGAACATTCGTCAGGCTGCTCGGATCCGGTCTGCAGGCACACGTCGCAGGAGGAAGTGATGTCACTTAATGGACTGATGGGTTTGGAATGTTTAGATTGGAATATTAATGTGACTTCTGTATTCTTCATTTGTATGACGTTGACCTTAGCATGGACATTTGACATTTTACGATTGTTGCACAATATACAACAAGCTACAATGAATGTTGAATGAACGGGATCTTCACATTCATGCTGTTCAGCAATTGGGGTGGAAAATATTGTTACTGTTTAATATTTCATCCCAAAAAGATGCTAAAAGAAGCTGGCTGACTTCATATGAGGACTGAATCAAAATGAAATTATTCAGATTTTGTCAGTATCTTCATTGTTTGTATGTGTGTGTGTGTGTGTGTGTGTATATATGTGTATATATAATATGTATGTGTGTGTGTGTATGTATATACATATATATATATATGTGTGTTATGGCATGGCATAATATATATATGTATGCATGTGTATATGTATATATGTATATATATATATATATATGTATATATATACTCAGGGCTGGGTAGGTTACTTTTAAAATGTATTTCACTACAGATTACAAAATACGTGCTTTAAAAAGTAATTTGTAATGTATTTCGTTACATTACTGAAGTTTTAGTAACTTAATCTAAATACTTTGGAATACTAATAAGTGTGGAACAAACACAAAAAAGGTATTTGCAAGTTTTTATCTCACAATTCTGACTTTTTCCCTCAGAATTGCGTGATATAAAGTTGCAACTGCGAGTTATAAAGTCAAAATTATGAGATATAAAATCGCAATATTGAGAAAAGTGAAAAATATGAGATATAAACTCACAATACTGAGAAAAGTCAGAATTATGACATTTAACTCACATACTAAATTCACAATTGCAAGAAAAAAACGTCAGTATTGCAAGTTTATATCTCCCAATTCTGACTTTATAACTTGCAATTTTGAGTTTAAATCTCACAATTCTGAGAAACAGAAGTAAGAATTGTGAAATGCAAACTCACAATTGTGAGGGGAAAAAACAAATTGTGAGAAAAAGATGAATGAACTCTCACAAAACATGAAAACAGTCAAAAACATGAAACTTAACTCTGCTTTTTCAGACGGTCAGAGTCAGAGAATCACCAATCGCTGTTTAAATGACATTAAAACTCAAAGTAATCACTTTGGTAATCTAAAACACTTTTCAGATGGAACTGTAATCTGATTACCACCCATTTAAAATGTAACTGTAATGAAATACAGTGACTCAAATGTTGTATTTTAAATACGTAACTAAGTTGCTTGTATTTCGTTACTCCCCAACCCTGTATATATGTATATATATATATATAATATATATATATAATATGTATATATATATATATATATATATATATATATATATATATATATATATATATATATATGGGGTGCCTGCTGAAAAAAATTAACTGGGAACAGTAAATTCATAAATACATTAATTTCTATGTGTTGCCCTCCTGCTCCCAGTTTTCTCTTCTCTTAATAAACCACATTATGGTCACCTTACTACTAAAGGTGAATATTGATAAAAATGAAAGTAAAAATCCTCCTGCTCGTCCTGGTCATATTTCCTGTACTGTTGGTGTTTGATTTTCTCCCGTGCTTTCCTCTGTTTGAATCTAAACAGTATGAAGCTGCCGTTAGATAGGAGGGATAGATAGGGACTGGGTAGAATTATAAGTGTAAATATAATTATATATATTTTCGTCACATTCTAGCCATTGTGTTGATCGATTCACAGGCAAAATTAGAATATATCTGAGGGTCGTTTTTAGTGACCAGCAAGACGTGAATTAAATTAGAAAACCTCATGCCATGTTTCTGAGGCACTTTAGTGTTTGTGGATGGAGGAGTGCGTGTGTGCATTAGTGTGGGTTTCTCTGGTACTTTGAAGCTCTTTTGTTTTGTATTGACTTTAATTCAGTACAGCAAGTTTCAGTTGTGTGAGGATTCAGTGCGACACATAGACGTGAGTACAGCTTTTCTACCACAATGAACATTTTAAAAGTGTCTGTGGCTGTTTTACTACAATGAAATGTATGTGATCTACGGATGGTGCAAAACGTGACTTTTTTGCTTATTATTTCCAGCAAGTTTTTTTATTTTATTTTATTTATTTATTTATTTATGTAAGCGTATGCACTGATTTGCTATACGTGACCATACTTTGCTAAAAAAAAATGATCACGGTACTTGATGATAAACACAATAAGTAATTTTAAATAATAAATTTTCTGCACACAGCAGGAACGACAAAGAGCACAATAATCGGCGAATTATTACTTTCTTGTTTCTGCAACTGTATCGTGATATATCTCCACAAAATATTGCACCACCATTTACAGGCATTTAAATATCCCAGTCAGCTGAGAATTACACATTACGTTAGTTTCAATGTACAATTTTTAAAAGGCCACAGATTTGCAAACACAAAACACATTACAGTGCACTTTTTTCTGGATAAGATCATTGTTGAGAGGTTTTCTTTTTTGTTATTTTTTATTTATTTATTTTTGCTTATGTATTTATTATGGGTTTTTAAATTTTTCTTGGTCCTACCAGGTCTGCTGAATATGTAGACTTGCAGCACCTCCTTCATAAAGTCAGTCAAAGTCCATCAGAGTAAAATGAAGAGAAAGTCTGTTAATAGATCTAAAACCAAAGTGTCATCAGGAACAAGCAGATGTCTGGATAAAAAGTCTAAAGGTAAGTTTTACATTAGCTATTTAAACACTAATAGTCATAACAGCACAAAGACTGTGAGCCCATTATTGGTATTTGTACAATGTCACATCAATCTCGATTAGTTATCTGTTCATTGCACTGAAGTTCCTGAAGCAAAGGAGTACTCAGCTCATGTTTATTTCTTATTGATAGATTGAAGATGCAGATAAAAGGCTAATCAATGTGTAGTCATATTAATGATTGCTCTGCAATATTGCAGGCGAAATCCAGTCATTCAATGGACATCTACATTTTCTGCAATCTGCAATTTCATGTGCAAAATGACTGCATTAACCAAACAAAGCTACTTGTTGCTTGCTGGTTTGAAAGTGATTTCTGTGTGAGCGGGGCTTTGTGCACTTTTGACAATATAAACCTTTTTTGCCTTTTTCGCAGTGAAATATGAAATGTTACATTTCTCATTTAATTCATATTCTTACAGCATCAAGCTGTTATTAATGTCTCTATATATGCTCTCTTTGTTTCTCCACATCTCTCCAGTTGAAGCGGACCCAGAATCAGAAAACATTCCCCCTTGCCCAAGTCCATTGCAAAATAAATCTGGTAAGAAACTGTGAAAGTGTAAGTTGAGGTGTCATTTTGGGTTTACAGTCAAATTGACATTTTAGTCTGTTAGGTATTTTAACTTACAGAGAATTCATTTAACTCAGTCATGGGTCAAGTCTACAGCATTATCATTATGCTAACCGGTAGTTTTTGACCGGCCATTTCTGTTTCTTCTTTTCTACTTTCTCTCAGTAGAGGACCATGTAAGGGCAATTTTAGCTCAGACTCCTTCGCGTCTGAATGTCGCTGCTTCGGCGGATCATGGGAGTCCAGTCAGTGCTCCAACAATTAGCCAGACAAGTGTGAAAGGAAGCATAACTATAAATCAAAACTGTAAGTTTTTTGTTTGTTTGTTTGTTTTACCAGCTTTGATTTGTAAAACATACATAATGTATATAATCTCCTTTCATCTAGTGAAAATAGTAATAAATCCCTCTGATGGTCCTTTGGCTGAGGTAAGTGAGATGTCTAAAAGATGTTATTGTTAATAATACATATTTTAAACATCGTCTTCATCAATTTCAGAGTATCTGAAACTGTTTCTACACTGTAACAATAACACATTAACTGTAGATACATTTGTAACCAATTGTGTAGTTTTTTACGGAACTGCATTTGAAAATATTAGTGGCATAAATATAACTCCCTTTAATGCTTTCTTTCTACATCATAGCATCACTCAGATGGGGGGACATATGATGAAAAACAGTAGGTAACTTCCAAAAACATAAATTGTATTGTCAGGTGTTAGTATCAGTTCCTGTAACCTGCATGTCTTGTTAAAAGAATGGAATATTACTTAAACTGGTATAATGCAGATCTGGGGCCGTATGTATAAAAGCACTCAGAGTAAAATTGTATTCTGAAGTGTGTCAACATTTTTAACCTTCATTCATTTTACTCTTATTCCTATTCTTAAGTGTGATTCATAAGTGTTTAGTTGGTCTCAGCACCTTTATTATTTAGAACATCTTAGTATTCAAACCTATGTATATATATGAAAATTAAATTAATATATATAAAGCTTTTATATATATATATATGTATGTGTGTGTATATATATATATATATATATATATATATATATATATATATCTGAAAATTAAATTAATAAATATAAAGCTTTTATATATATGTGTATATGTATATATATATATGAAAATTAAATTAATATATATAAAGCTTTTATATATATATGTATGTGTATATGTGTATATATATATATGAAAATTAAATTAATATATATAAAGCTTTTATATATGTATATATATATATATATATGAAAATTAAATTAATATATATAAAGCTTTTATATATATATGTGTATATGTATATATATATATGAAAATTAAATTAATATATATAAAGCTTTTATATATATATGTATGTGTATATGTGTATATATATATATGAAAATTAAATTAATATATATAAAGCTTTTATATATGTATATATATATATATATATATGAAAATTAAATTAATATATATAAAGCTTTTTAAGATTAAGATGACTATTCATCAAGCATGCATTGATTGATCCCATGTTGCAGTAAAAAAGAAAAAAAGGTGCGACCGAATCATGTGCACATTTGAATTACAATACGGTAATAATGAGCAAAGCCTATATTTAAAATAATGATAATAATAATAATACATGCCAATCTTTGAACTTTTTTCTGTAGGGTCCTTCAAAAATGTCAAAGCCCTCAGCGCTTACATCATAAGAGACGCTTGTCCTTTAAGAACTGTCAGGAGCAACCGACACTAACTCTTGCTGAGGTGAAAAAGAACACAAATTACTTAAGAGAGGTCAGTATATTAAATACCATATTTTGATTTCTTATCATTTTGTTTGGTTTGTTATCCACTACAAAAGTTTTGGAATATTAAAGAATTAGTTCACTTTTAAATGAAAATTAGCCCAAGCTTTACTCACCCTCCAGCCATCCTAGGTGTACATGACTTTCTTCTTTCTGATGAACACAATCTGAGTTATATTACTAAATATCCTGACACGTCCAAGCATCATAATGGCAGTGAACGGGACCAATGAGCTTGAAGCTCAACAAAGTGCATCCATCCATTATAAATGTGCTCCACACGGCTCCGAGGTGTTAATTGTGGCCTTCTGAAGCGAAAAATGTCCATATTTAACAAGTTCTAAAGTAAAATATCAAGCTTGCACCAGACCGCCTTCCATATTCAACCCATGAAGACATTTTTTTTTTTTCGTAAGTTGAATACGGAAGGCGTTGGCCGTACACTTCATACATGTTTATGATGGATGGATATGGATGTTCTTCAGCTTCATACTCGATGATCCCGTTCACTGCCATTATAAAGCTTGGATGCATAAGGATATTTATTAATATGTATGGCTTGAGGGTGAGTAAACCTTGGAGTAATTTTCATTTTAATTAATCCTTCAAGATTTTTTATGTTGTTGAAAGCAGTCTCTTATGCTCACCAAGGCTGATCAAAAATACAGTAAAAAACAGTAAGATTGTGAAATAATATTACAATTTAAAATAACTAATATAAAATGTAATTTTATGATGGCAACGCTGAATTTTCAGCAGCCATTACTCCAGTCTTTAGTGTCACATGATCCTTCAGAAATCATTGTAATATGCTGCTTTTCTTTTCTTTGGAGGCTAAATAATGTCATTTTATTTTAAGGTTACTGTTACTGGAAAGATCTTAGAGAGTCAGCCTGCAATCGACATCCCACCTAATGAAGAAGGGATGTATTACTCTCATCACACACTGTATGATAACACTGCAAAAGTTCACTTGAGTTTAGCAGATGGATTTACTGTAACCCTCAATCAGTGGTATATTTTCAAAAGCCTATCCATCTGTGAAGGAAGGCGAAGGAAATGTACTCTGTTCAACCGAACTCACAACACTGGAGCCATTTACTCCTTTAGAACATGATTTCCAGGAGCTTGAAGAGACAATCATCTCAGGGCTGGTCACCGAGGCGTTATGGACCTTTGAATATTTTTGTTCATGTGGTTCAACACTCTCTCTCTCGAATTCCAAACTGTTCTATATTAAATGCAAGGAGTGCAGAAGAAGCTGCAGGTGTGAAAGCGTTCAAAACCGAGCCAAGGCCGATGCAACCATCAAACAGCCCGATGGAACAGAGCGGAGAGTGGTGTTAAATGACACACTGCTGCACTCCATTGTCCGCTTTCAGAGAGAGGGATACTGTGACAGTCAGCAGCTAGAGGAGCGTCTGCTGAGAGCGCAGGGAATGACTGTCGTCTGTGTGGACCATGAGCCTCGGCGTGTGCAAATAGAAGCAGTGGAAAAAGCGAAGGATGCGGCAAAATCCCTTTTTTCTAGGTTGAAATGTTGTGTGACATGAAGCCTTGTCTATTAATAGCTGGAAAAATGTTTTCACATCAATGAAAGATCAGTTTGTGTCTGTTAAAACATGTTTATCACAGAAGAGACGTATTCAAGTCATATGTACATGGTTGGGGAGTAACGAAATACAAGTAACTTAGTTACGTATTTAAAATACACAATTTGAGTAACTGTATTTCATTATAGTTTCATTTTAAATGGGTGGTAATCAGATTACAGTTACATCTGAAAACTGTTTTAGATTACCAAAGTGATTACTTTGAGTTTTAATGTCATTTAAACAGCGATTGGTGATTCTCTGACTCTGACAGTCTGAAAAAGAGGAGTTCAGTTTCATTAGCATTTTTATACTTTTAAGAGGATCATAAAAATGTTTTTTTTTTTAGTACTGTCCTGAACAAGACAAAATGACTGAATTTATTAAAAAAAATCAACAGTCAACTGAACTGTCCTGTCATGATGCACGACTGTTTTCATGTTTTGTGAGTCATTTTATAATTCAATCGTCACTGCAAATTTTTCTCACAATTTGTTTTTTCCCCTCACAATTGTGAGTTTGCATTTCACAATTCTGACTTCTTTTTCTCAGAATTGCAAGATTTAAACTGACAATTGCAAGTTATAAAGTCAGAATTGGGAGATATAAACTTGCAATACTGACTTTTTTTCTTGCAATTGTGAATTTAGTATGAATTTATATCTCATAATTCTGACTTTTCTCAATATTGCAAGTTTATATCCCATAATTCTGACTTTATAACTCACAACTGCAACTTTATATCACGCAATTCAGAGGGAAAAAGTCAGAATTGTGAAATAAAAGTTAGATAAAAACTTGCAATTACCTTTTTTTGTGTTTGTTTCACACTTATTAGTATTCCAAAGTATTTAGATTAAGTTACTAAACTTGAGTAATGTAACAAAATACGTTACAAATTACTTTTTAAGGCATGTATTTTGTAATCTGTAGTGAAATACATTTTAAAAGTAACCCACCCAGCCCTGAGTATGTATGACTTGCGTTTACAAATTATGCTTTTACTACATAATTTAATCAATCATCTATCCATTGATGTGGCAACATCCACACAGAATATTACTTAAAGAGCAATACAACTTTTATCATTTCTACAGCTGTTTCTTGCTAATGAATGTTCATTATTATGTATTTCCTTTAGATTTGTTTACACATCATAACAGCTAAAATCACATGATATATATATATATATATGTTATTTATTGCTCATGTTAATTAATATTAAGTAATGTTAATAAATGAGACTTTATTGTAAAGTGTTACCCATAATTTCAACCTTGACAGCTGAACAGATATGAATGTATTACTGACAAAGACCTCAGTGTGTTGTCATAGTAACCCTCGGGTTCCAGTGAAACTTCATCATCTTTTCACTCCAGAGATCCATCAGTCTATCACTGCCGCATGTAATATTGAATCAACTGCACACACTATGTTTCCTGTGTTGGTGCCTGTGGTAAACTCAAGGTAAACGCTGTATTGCGCATTACTACGGAACAATATTGTGGTTATAGGACTGAAATTTAATCCCTGTGTTTTCTGTGGCACTGACGGGATTCTCATGTGCAGTTAAGCATGATGGGTGTCATGTTATGGAGTCTGGGTAGATTCTAGTTGTGAAGCTGCTTCATTCCTGTACCATTTAACAAACACATAGCAAAAGTTAACGCTCCATTTATCTATCTACACCTGGTTAAGCCGAGGTCATCTTGGAAAAAATTCCCATGTGACTTTTCCAGTTTAGCTTTACCTAATAATCCATTCCTGTCAGAGAGATTTATCTGTCATTCCTGATGTTAACGTTTTTACCATGGATTATTTAAAAGATTTCATTTTTGTCACTTAATAACTATAATAAACATTCCACAAAACTAAAAATAAAAGACTACCGCACAAATGATATGAATAATAGAACCATATGATGCTTCAAAACATTTATTCATCACAATATAATACAATCTCTCATAACAGAAAGTTACAAAGACAGAGGTATATGCTCATGACACAACAAAGAGGAAATTTCTTAATCAGAGATGACAGTGCAAGTGAGAAGGGCATAAACAAACCAAGCTGGTACACAGGAAAATGTGTAGAAAGAGGTTAAGACAAAAAGAGATGCTCCAAAATTTCTTTAAAACAAAATCCCAGCTTTATAATCATTTTCATCTTTGATTCAATAATCTTAAATTCCACAAAATTACAGTCTATACAAGTCTAAAAGTACAAGTCTACAGTAGCTGTATGTAAAACTTTGGGAATGCTTCAGTATCTGAATCATTAAGGCCATTGGTTACATGTGCTATACAAACATATAGATATAATATTCAGGGTCTTGTGCCTTCATCTAGTCTTCAGATCCTCATTAAGCAACTACGTCTGGCTGCCAGAAAAGACATATACAGCAGAGTGGACTGGCAGACAGCTTTAGATACAAATTCAACACAGCTGTTGAACAAAAGTAGGAATATAAAAGCGTCTGAACAAACAGCAGGCGAGTGCACTCAGTAAAGGGAGTGATTTATACCGATATTCTGAAGCGGTGGATGGGCAGCCACAATGTGATGTGTTGGACCTTTTACCCTAATCATTTGATTGATAAAAATAGTATAAAGGACATAAACAGGAATATATAATAACATCTTGGGATACCAAGAGGGAGCTGTTACATTCTTTATATCAGATAGGGAGTGTGCATGATTAAACAGAAACAGCGGGAAGTAGAATGACACATCATGTTTCTGAATGTGTGTCGTGCTGTAGCTGAAGCTATCCGAGTGACAATAATAATGACTCTCTCCACAGGGATAATCTGGGTCAATCTGTGCGGGAGGGGATGCTGTAAATCTCGGGGGTGAGGGAGATTACAGGGGCTTGTGGAGTGGAACATACTTGTTTTTGAATGGAATATGCTGTCCAGCCAGTAGCCACTATATATAAAATGCACTCTTCTATTATGTTTGTACCGAGGAAAAGGGTCTGTTCTGTGCTTGTTAGTCAATATTATAGTGTTAAGGATATATATTAATTATTATTAGTTATTTAAGTTGTAAAATCCTATCCAAAGCAAGGTTAATTGACCCTTTGCAAACAGTTTGATTGACAGGCGATCTGACAATCATTAACAATGGTGAACTTGAATAATTGTGTGTACTCACGTCTTTCCGTGCTTGACACAACATTCCTTCTGATGTTCATTCATGTTAAATTTATGCTATAAATGAACTAGTATGAAAAGATGGTCGACTGAAGGAGCTACAGCGATCTGTCACGACACATTAAAGAGCCACTATACGGTATTTATTGTTTACACTTCTTTAAAAAATTACGATATATTAAATATGAAACTGGTTGTTGTCAGTGTCCTCTTTGCTCCGCGATGTATTTTTCACTGTGAGAACATGACGTGTGGTGTGAGAGCGTATGGGTTGTCGTTCATAGCAACAGTAACTAAAGGGGGCGGGTCTTTGCGAAGGGTCAACAGGGACAGTCCACTTTGAGAAACTCGAGGTGAAGTGATCTGAAGAGAACACTGGCGATCAGGGTGCCAGTAATTCTCAAAACTGTGTGCTTGTAAGTTTGCCATATAATTTTGAGTGTTCTATTCTATTATAACATAAAAATGACTTAATCTTCATGGTCAACATAAAATTTAAAGCTCAATTTCTAATGAACATATGAAGATTGGTCAATGACAAATATAAGTTGTTCAAGGTTTTGTACACATTTGGCAGGTTTGGTTTGATTAAAATGAACGCTGGTGTGATCGCTCTGTTGTGGCGGTTCATTTGATTAAGTGTGAACGCTGCCATTTGAACCCTGGTGCACACCAGACAAGCGGACTGAAAGCCATTTTCAGGGAGGTTCGGTCCACTTCCACACAAACTCTGGTGTGGTTCGACTGAAATGTGAACACAATTAAGACCAAAGACAAACAAATCAAAGACAGGATATGATGTCACAAGATGCAACCCTATAAAGGGTTCTTCTCGTCATAAGAGCTGCGATGCCCATTAGAGCTCAATACAGAGCAGCAGATCTTCGTTTGTGTGCGATAGAGGAATTTCTGCTGCTGTTTTGACTCCTTTACATATTTTATAAGCTCTTAATGAGTTCTCAGCTGGTAAAAATGCCATCATATGTACCCACACACAACAAGCGTATTTAACACACAGCATTATTTGGATGTTTGTCAAGTTTTGTTATAAAATATACATAAAAAACTGTCAGATTGTGAACTTATCCTTATGCCTTTTCTTTTGTATCATTAAGTTAAAATGACAGTGTGAATGCTGAGCGACACCAGGACTAAATATATCATTTTCTTTTTTGGTCCAGACCAAAAGAACCAAGAAAACTGAAGACTTAAATGAATGTGTCGTGTTGTTTTAAATGAACACTTCTCAAATAGTCAAATATTTGTAATATGTTAACAACACTACTTTACTGTTTTTTTCTTGTTGTTGTTGTTTTTTGTCAAAGAATAAAATAAAAGTTAAAAGATTATTTCTTTTAAAGAACAATTCATTCTGAAATCAGGACAGTGGTATCACCCCGTCATTTTTTTTAATCATTATTTATATAGCAAATATGTTTATCATAAAAGAGGTGTATTCAAGTAATTGTATGTATGTAATGTATTTTTGAATAAATGGATAGATCTGGACAATAACAAAAAAAGTGTCACTGACCCAGATGCTAAAACAACCAGTCAGTTCCAAGGTACCGATGCCAAGTAAATGTCCCAGCTCTGTCACGCCACACTGAGTGTGTGTGTGTGTGTGTGTGTGAGTCGATGTCACATGTGCAAATTTGAGTGTGGGAATAAGGATTAGTGAATGTTAGGATAAGTATGTTTGCAAAGGTAAGGCAAGTGAGGAGTGTCAGTGGACACAAATGAAACACGTTTACTCAAGAGCAGCTCGTACTAAGGTCATCATACAAATATATATGAAAAACTCAATTCACGTTAACAACATGAATAATAGTGAAAATTATTAAAACATGATTTTGGTTGGAGGTTACACTGAAAAATAAATAAATATACAGTTATACTGTATTATAAAAATAAATATTCATGAGGTGCAGAAAAGCGGTGGAAAACAAAACAAGTGTTGGAATCAGGGTCACTGAGGTTAGTGTGTGTTTAAGGAGTGTGTTTGTGACCCAGACACCCCAAAACAATGTATGTGTAAAAATAGTAACGTTTGAATAGATTCATTGATGTTTCCTGCCTTCTGTTAAATTCAAATGAAGGCCGTCAGACTGAGTGTGTGTGGGATATGATGGGGGAAGGGAGATAGATTTGAGTAGATCCACATGATCCCATAACAGCATTTGCAAAGACACTCACAGACCTTTAAACAGACCCTATACATTCTGTCTAACAACCAGCGATTGTCAGTATTTCCCACAGGTCTGCAGAAACCATAAAAATATCTGGTATCTGCCAGTAACTACACTCCAAATTACCTTTCACCAGCCACAGACTCTTACATTATAGATTAATGTACCATCACATCTGTGTGTTTCAGTGGACTACACAAATAAAGATGTTTTCTCAGAATATGCTCAGCAGCAACTTGCATTAGTGTTTGAATGATGAACAGCAGCCTGTCTTAAAGGTTTCAGCTTTCAAAGAGCAGCAAAGCGGATCCGCTCGGCTCTATGCAAACACCATAAAAGACAATGGAGATACTGAATCTGGTTGGGCCACAGAATCAAGGTGCACTTCGCTTCCTCTCATATATAATTTACATACAAGCCAGCATAACTGCTAAAAGTAGCTTAACACACTGGATGTGTTACATGAGAAAGAAAGTAAATGGCCCACACTTATGATTAGGATGCTGACAAAGAACGTTGATCGCATACAAAACAAACACTTTCTGACTTTAGAAGAAATATTTCATGTTTAGTACAAGTTAAGCTCAATCTACAGCCTTTGTGGCATAATGTTTAATTATTTACACTTATACCTCCTTTTCTTTAAAAAAAAAAAAAGTTACTGAGTTACAGTGAGACACTTACATAGGAAGTGAATGAGGCCGATCCAAAAACACTTAAGTGCCTTACCATTTTTATAAAAACAACAACAACAAAAAAAACAGGTATGAGTGGAAATAAACATTATACCACAAATGCTGGGCTTTACTTGTATCAAACCCAAAACATTCCTTTAAGCCACAATGAACAGTTTGGTTTATCTTGACATGATGACAGCAGTAGTAACCGGAAGTGAAACACAGGAGAGCGAAAGCAGGAGTAATAGATCAGGCAGGCATGCAGGTGTACTGTAAACACTGCTCAGCATGATCAGATCACCTGCTGGCAGGTGGATTGTCGATGGTTGGTGTGTGCGTGTTGTGAGTGTGTCCTTCAGGCTGGACGTTCTGGACTGTCTCCACCAGGCTGCCGCTGGGAAGGACCACGTATCGCGCTGCCACTTCCTTCCCCTGCTGTTCCCGTAACCCCTCCTTACTGTGCCAGACGCCATACCCGAAATACACCAGAAGACCTGTGGCAGAGCAAGAGGACAAATTTGACTGTTGAACTGTTTAAATGGTTAGTAGCAGTGCTGACAGGAGCTGAAGATAATCATGTTTGGACTGATCTTTGATTTTTCCAACATTCCATAGACAATTAATGCTGAGACAGTAAAGACAATAGCCGTCTTGTCTCTTTAAGAACTTGCACATGGTGAAGCAGCCACCATTTAGCTATTAGCTTTGACACAAAAAAAAAATAACAAAACAAATCTAAACAATCTACAGACAAGTATATAACTTCAACTTCAAAAATATTAAAATTAAATTAACATTGGTGTTTGTGTTCACCTGTCAGGGTAGCTGTACATTTTATAGTTTGAGGCTATTAGCTGCAAGCAATTTCCAAACAAAATGTCAGTGTGTGAAAATATTTAAAGGGACAGTTCACACAAAAATGAAAATTCCCTCAACATTTACTCTCCAAATCTGTGACTAACAATTTACAATTCAGAATGTTCTCTGCACAAAGCTATTGGATGGGTTTAAAAAACCTAAAGGGTTTTTTTTTTTTGTCTTTTTGGAGCGTTTCCATCACCTTTCAAATTGCGCAAATTGAAATTGCGAATTAAAAATATGCCAGAAACATAACTCCCATATATCTTAATGTTTTTACACTCGCTGGAGGTGGTTTTTCAGGCAATTTGAAAAAAGAACATTTTGCAATGGCAACAGTTTTTTCACATTTACAGGTCACCTGGCGTATGTTAATCATGCTTTAAAAAGACAAAATAATTATGGGAATAATGCTTGAATAACACGCCCACGTCTCATTCTATGAAAAATAATGGCTCTGATATATACGTAAACCTCCCAACATCCATTACCATGATTTTTGGAAAGACTTTTATCACGAGAGGAAAAAATAAGTTTTAGTTCCATTACATTGGTTACCGGAAACGCCGTCATTTCGCAATAGTTTTTTAGAAAATATCGCAAAAGTTTTGCGCAAATTTGTAATGGACATGAGGCTATTCATTTTAAAGAAAAAAGCAAGTTAAACACTGTTCCACACAAGATAAAAGACTAACAATATGAGGGTAGATATTCATTTTTGGGTGAACCATCACCATAACACAGTGATATATTTATTGTTTTCAGTAGTTTTCTTTAATCAGATAACGCTGTTCTGTATGGAGTCGGTCAGTTCATAAAGTGTGTATGTTGTATATAAAAAGTCTCCTTTGCTGCTTTATTTTAGTACATTACTAAATTGATGTTTATGTAATTCACAATATTGTGGTGAAGGAGAACTGAAGAGTGAACTGGTACCTGCTGCGAGCCATATGGTGAAACGGATCCAGGTGAGCGGACTTAACTTCAACATGAGGAACACATTCAGGAGGATGCTGAAGCCAGGAACAAACGGCACCAGAGGAACCTGAATGATGAAACGCACACCAGTGACTATGAATCTCAATCTCAGTTTGTCTGAATAGTGTGTTTAAATCAGCTGGTTCAAGAAAACTATTCAGGGATTATTTTACATACATCTTACATGAATGCATTAGCATGTGTTTTTTTTTTTTTACAATTATTTATATGGTTTTATTAATAAAGTGAGTTTAGAGTAAGTTTGTGTGTTCGTTCAGTTTGTTGCAGTCAATTCAGCTCCTAAAAATCAAAGTTATATTGAACTTACCTCATTTACATTCATATGGATTTCTTTTAATATTCTTTATGAAATTGTTGAACAGTTAGGAATACATTTTCAATGCAGGGACAGAAATCTCTCATTTTATTAAAAATGATTTCATTTGTATTCTAAAGATGAACGAAATTCTTATGGCTTTTGAATGACATGACAATGAGCAATCGATGACAGAATTTTCTTTTTTTGGTAAACGAACCCTTTAACTATATATTCACCTCATTACTGCGGTATTATTAGCTCACCTGAAAAGTCTTGTGATTGGGCTGCTGTTCATGGACCCAGATGAGAGCCAGACTGAGCAGGAAGACCAGACTGAAGATGACCAGCAGCAGGGTGAAGCTCCACACAGGCAGATGCAGCTGGTTAGTCCCAAACACCAACACAGCAGAAAGAGAGACTGCACTGACCATCAGAGCCAGCACAGAGAACGCCACCACCTCCCCCGGCTCACAGTCCCCCAGTATACGGCCCAAATACGGTTCCCAATGAGCCTTCAGTGTCCCGGGAGCCCGTCTCTCCTTCACCGCCTTCTGCCTCTCCACCAGCTGAAGTTTATCAGAGAAAGATTCATACTCCTTCGGCTCTCCGCTGTCCTGCGCAAAGGTCTGGGTCTCATTCACTGCCACAGGTGGATCCACCTGCTGCCCTGACTGGTTCAGTGAAGGTGTGGATGAAGCATCCGTCTTGATTCCACCTCCTCCTGAGGTCCCAGTACTTTTATCCGATTGGAAGCGGAGCACTATGATGCTGGCCGCTACAAATGTGTAAGCAAGCAGAGTGCCAATAGAGAGGAACTGGACTAGTGCTTCTAGATCAAAGATGAGGGCGAGGAATGCCATAAGGCTGCCAAAAACAAGAATGGCGATCACTGGGACTTTGGTTACAGGGTTGACACGAGAAAAGACAGAGAAGAAGAGCCCATCCTCTGCCATGGCATACACAATCCGCGGGAGAGAGAAGAGGTTGCTGAGCAACACAGTGTTCATGGCTAGATGAAAGAGATTAGATGGTTTTAATTAGACAAGATCGGAAACAGTATAAAGTCCATAGTCTTCTTTTTAAAATCTAACAATAATACTTCATCAATATCAACTAATTATAGGGACTGCTAATTTCAGTCATGCCTTCAAAGAACACAATATTTTAAATAAAAAGACTAAAAATATCTTTTACATGTGAAAGTGGCCATATGAACATCGTACAGATTTTTTGTTTTTGAAAGTCTCTTACAGTAACAAGGCTGCATTTATTTGATCAAAAATACAGTCAAACATTAATATTGTGAAATCTTATTACAATTTACAATAACCGTAATTTCTATTTTAAACTACAAAGCTGAATTTTCAGCATCATTACTTCGGTCTTCGGTGTCACATGATCCTTCACTAATCATTCTAATTGATGGATTTGGTTTGCTCAAAAATCATTTCTTACTGCTGAAAACAGTTGTGCTGCTTCATATTTTTGTTATACTTTTATACAGTGATGAATGTAAAGTTCAAATGATCAGCATTTTCTTAAAATAGAAATCTGTGGTAACATTATAAAGGTCTTAGCAGCCACTTTTGATTCATTCAATGCATCCTTGCTGAATAAAAATTCACATCTTAAAAAATAATAAAAATAAAAATGAATATATTATATTAAATTAATAATATATATTAGGCCAAATAATTAATCGATATGTATTTTGAAATAATGCATTTTTATTGCACAAAAAAAATGCTGGATGGAAACCTAAATTCACCAAAATGTGAATAATATATATATGTAATTTTTTTTTTTTTTTTTTTTTTTAAACGTACACTGGAGGTAGTACATTTTTTACATCGGTAAGGTGTGTCATGCAAACAAACAAGGATGGAAACATATATAAATTCCTAAAAGTGAAGTGATGTTGCCTCAACAAGGCATGTGACTGAATAATTTGCTCATATGATTGGTCACTATTAGTGGTTATTAAATGAAAATTTTTGTACATCTTTTGTTTTCATTAAATTGTTTATATATGTATTAAATCAACCACTGACCAGCCTGCTTTCTAAATATAACACTTGCCATCGAAAACCTATGTTAACCACTAACTCGTACTCACCACAGATGGAGCCCACAGCCACGATGAACCCGGCCCAGCTATACCCCCGTCTGAAGAACGCATCTGACAGAGCTGAGTTTGGGTCGAGAGTATGCCATGGAACCATCAAAGTAAGAACCGTGGACACCAGGACGTACGCTGTGGCCGCCAGGCCCAATGATATGGCAGTCGCTGCAGGAACAGCCTTCTGCGGATTACTGGCCTCTTCACTAGAAGCTGCTATCACGTCAAAGCCAACAAAGGCATAGAAGCATGTTGCAGTTCCTGCCATAATACCTGAAAATCCAAATGGGGCAAAGCCTCCCTCCTGAGCGCTCCAGTTGACTGGATCAGCCAGTGCGAAGCCAAACACCAAGATAAAGGCAATGACTACCATACTGACGGCCGAAAAGATGTGGTTGAGAAAGGATGAAACACGAACACCAAATGAGATGAAAAATGAAGCCACTAGGAGGATGGATGCCGCTAAGAGGTCTGGGTAATGAGTAAGGAAGGGCACGTCCCAACGCATAACATGACTTTCAGTGAAGTTCTGGATGCGGTGATTGAAAATAGAGTCCAGATAGCCACTCCACGCACGAGCTACTGCCGCCCCGCCTATCATATACTCCAAAATTACATTCCAACCAATCAGGAACGCCCATATTTCCCCAACAGAAACATACGTGAACATGTAGGCGGAGCCTGTCTTTGGTACACGGGCGCCAAACTCAGCATAGCACAGCGCTGCCATGAGAGACGCAACTCCTGCAATGATGAACGACACCACGACAGCTGGTCCCGCAGTGTCTTTAGCAACAGTTCCTGTGAGAACATACAAGCCCGAACCCACCATTCCACCCACACCAAGCAGAGCGAGGTCCACTGTGGACAGACAACGTTTCAGTGACGTTGCCATTACGTCATCCTCCAACGTCTTTAGCCTGTTCAGCTTCTGACAGAACCTCACCACCGAAGAGCAGCCGGAAACACATGATGCCATCTTGATAGAGAGTTGGGAATGAAGAGTTGGGAAATGAGCCGATTTGAAATACACCAGTGTCACACTTGGTCCATAATTTTCAGAGTCAAACAGGCCCTTCAAACCTGAAATAAACAGAAAAAAAATCTAATTTGTAATATACTGAAAGCCAAAGTCAGAAATGAATTAGTGTTTGGGGCAAAAACATATGTTTAAATATATTACACATATTATTTAATGTGTGGGGGCAAAAATGTCCCCATTGTGACAGTTTTTATGTTTATCTAACATTTGATATATTTTCGATCTATTTCATGTAAGTAATAAGGCACAAGAGGCTGTGCTGTATCGTGAAGAAGTCGAAGCGGAGTGTTTGAAACCCCTTCAGCCGTGACTTATTCACAATACAGCACAAGCCTCGAGTACCTTATTGCTTTTGTAAAACGATTACCACACAATGTAAATATTAAAGCCAAAAATATGTATCAATGCTACTTTCATTAATTAAAATAATTAAAATAAGTAAATGCCTTCCTTCCGCCGGAAAAAATAGTCCCTGACCGTGAGCAGCATGAGAAGTTACATTATTACGGCATTAGATGGCGGGAAAGACTGTCTATATGAGTGTGTCAGTCAGTAGTGAAGCCTTTTACATTGAAAATACTGAATTGTCGTGAACATGGAACAAGACGCAACTGACATGATGGGAAAACCATCAAGGGGAAGTTATTTTGATTAAAGACTACAAGGGTACATACATTTTTTTAAATAACGATGTGCATGATCAAAATATTAAATCATTTATAATAAATACTGCAGTATTCCATAAAAAATAAGAAGTGTCAATTTTGATTTCACTGTGATTTAAAGTGGTTGTAGATGAACAAATGAAAAACTGAATCCAGCTACAGTTCCACTCATAAGTTTACACAGCCCTTGCAGAATATGCAAGATGTTAATAATCTTAACAAAATAAGAGGGATTATAAAAATTGCATCTTATTTTTTACAGTCCTGAATAGTCCATAAAACAAAATAACTAAATTTACACAAAATGTTCAAATGTTCGTATACCCTTAATTCGTCTTAATACTGTGCATTGTTACTTAGTTGATCAATGACTGTTGTTGTTTTGTGATAATTGTTCATGAGTCCCTAGTTTGTCCTGAGCAGTTACACTGCGCTGTTCTTTAGAAAAATCCTCTATATATTGCACATTTTTTGGTTTTCTAGCATCTTCTGCATTTTTGAACCCTTTCTAACAGTGACTGTTTGAATTTTAGATCCATCTTTTCACACCGAGGACAATTGAGGGACTCAAACACAACTATTACAAAAGGTGCAAACAATCACTGATGCTGAAGAAGTGCATTTAAGAGCTGGAAGTGTAACCATTAGAATTGGATGATCAGGGTAAATTACACTTATTTTAACCACACATGTAAATGTGCAAATGTTAACTGCACGTGTAAATATCTTATGCAGCTTGGCTGCACTAAACAAAAATAACATGTTTTTTTAAATTATTATTTTGTTCAGATTAACGTCATCCATATTCTGCAAGGGTTATGTAAACTTACAAGCAGATTCAGCAGAATTGTATGAAAACATTGAGTATGAAAACTAATATCCAACAACTTTTTGAAACAATTATTACATCCAAGTCTACCATGACGGCACACAGCAGAGTGCTGTATAATATAATGTAGAAACTAGTCAATTATTCAACATGCATTCATTAGGTTATGAAATTTTGTGCATTATTTACAAAGGGCCATCCCTAAAATTCATGGCATATAATTTCAATGGGTGGGCTTCCTCTCCCATTCCTCTTTTGGTCGTTTTAAATGCCACAATGTATATAACAGGCCCTATGTATTAAGTTAGTGACGCTACTTTAAACAGGTTGCAAAAAACGCAGCCATATGGCACAGAAATTCCTCATTTCAGTTCAGAAAAGACCTAATATCTCCTAAATATGCAGCATAAACGTTCAATAGTGTTTATTTTTCATCACATGAATCATAATGTGCAGTTGTGTGTAAATGTGGCCTGGTTACAGTGGATAAGTTTACGGCAGATGGTGATTCCCGTCACATCCCATCCTCTCCAGACCCACTGCTGGAGCGAGCCCTGGGTGACGTCATTCCTGTCATCCTCATCGGAAAATCTCCATTGTACAGTCAGTCTACAACTCACTTTAATGCTTAAAATTATGAAATTCAAGCCAAAGGTTGGTGCACCACCGTACTCCGTGAAACGGAGCATGAATAATTGAACTCAACACGCATTTGAGACAACAGTGATATTTAAAAGAGCCGAAATAACCTAATTTATATAAGAGACAGCGATATTATTTGGCGATGTAATTGTTTGATTGAACTACACCGTGACAGTTGTCTGTTTTCATCCTCCTTTCACGTTAAAGCCACAAGGTGTTTAAGCATCGTCACGAAGACAGGTGAGAAATTGCCCGCTCTCATTTCGTTTTAACGCCAAATATAGTCATCAAAAGCTTATACATATACATCCTCAAATAAAACATAGAATGGCTTTTACCTGTAATTGATTCGTGCTTTCATTCGTGTGTTGCTCGGGGAAAGCGATGTTGTAAAGCGTCATTGAACAGAGCAGAGGGTGGAGGAGCGAGCGCGAGCTGTTTCCGCTCTTAAAGGTACAGTGCCTGATTCATGTAGCCCAAAACATCCTTTTACCTAATTGACCCTTCGCAAAACCAGCCCCGTGTTGCCCGACAACCCATGCTCTCTCACGCCACACATCATGTTCTCCCGCAGTGAAAAATGCATCGCGGAGCAAAGAGGATGTTTAAAATATCGTATTTTTTTAAAGCAGTTTAAAATACTAAATACCGTACAGTGGCTCCTTAATGTGTCGTGACAGATCATCTCTTCATACGAGTTCATTCATAGCATCAAATAAACATCAGAAGGAATGTTGTTTCAACTACGGAAGAGACGTGAGTACACACTTTGGCTACGTTGAAATCGCCTACTCAGTGAGTAGCTACTTATTTCCAATGAGTAGGTACTCAGCGAGCGCTTAAAGAGTATGAATGAAATCTCGTTGAGTATGAATGCCATGTTGACGTCGTCATGTGACCTACAACGCAAGCGCAACAACTTAAATATATGAGTGACAGGTTTAATTCAACTGTCTGTAAATATCTTGATAACTTTTTTCAGAAAAAATCATTTTCTGGTCTTGTTGAAGAAACAGCTCCCCATTTATTTTGTGATTGTACCAATAAATTTGTGGTTAATTTCAATTCTTATATTTTCAATCCTACTAATTTGACCCACAGTTTTATCCTTTAAGATATTTTATTATTATAAAAACCTAAAATCACAATCTCTTAAATATGTTAATTTATTTTATATTCAAAAATTTTCATCCACAAGCAAGTGGCTTAAATCTCCTGTTTCCCTCTTTTTCTTGAATTTAAGAATTCGTTTCATTCATCAGGCTTATAAATAACAAAATAAATATTTATATTTTTGATGCATTATGATGAACTGTTCAGATATTTAACCTTATCATTGTACTTTTTTGTGCTCTGTATTTAATCCCATTATGATGTACACAAACCCATATATTTTTTTTTGTCTTTTTCTTTCATGATTGTTTATTGTTAAAGATACAACCATGGTATTTTCCCTGGTCTTGTATGTAATTATAAGTTCTGCAATGAATAATAATAATAAAAAAATATGAGTGACAGTTGCACAAACACCTCATAGCATCAGTAACTCAACCCTACCTAGTACGGTTTTCCTCAGCATCAGGCAGCTGCACAAAAATCCCGCCTTCGGAGAAGAATGTTGATTTTGTACTCAGAAAATGTAAGTATTACTACTAAAAATAAGATTACCCCAGAGTGAATTGGATTACCAGCTCACCCCAACACTTACACGCAATAATAATGAAAATGCTGCCCAATACTTCATTATATTACTTCTTACTGAAAATGATGTTTTAGTAAAACAAGCAAAATGTCATTTGTTTTGTCATATTACAGCTGTGCATGAACACACACTAGACAAGTGCAGTCAAGGTGAATATTTCAATTTTCAGTCAAGCAATCAATTAAATCAGAATCAGAAAGAGCTTTATTGCCAGGTATGTTTACACATACTAGGAATTTTTTTTAGTGTCAGAAGCTCCACAGTGCAACAAAGTGACAGTGACAAGACAAGACACAGATAATAAAAAAGAATAAAGGAAAAAAAATACAAATATACAATATAGACAATTTTATGTACAGTTGTGATGAGTGCATATTTGAAATGTAAATAAGTGTTTTAAGTAAATGGTGTGTAATAGTTTTGTGTGTCCCGTGTTTATCAACTGTTCATGAGGTGAATTGCTTGAGGGAAGAAACTGTTCTTGTGTCTGGTCTTTCTGGTGCTCAGGGCTCTGTAGCGTCGACCATAGGCAACAGTTCAAAGATGGAGTAAAGGATGAATTAATAAAATAATTATATTTTCTGACAACAATAGGAAACATAAATGAGTTAAAAGAATGAAAAAAAGTAAGCACAATAAATAAATACATATACAAGTCAACAACACATGAAACAAAGCTTTATTCAAACTTATTGTACTAATAATCACATATTTACAGGCGTTGAACCCTCCTACTGTCCATCCTTCTGCCATCTCAACACAGCTGTGCCAATTCTGCAGCTTAAGCAGCTGATCATCTTCACCTGTCTTTGCCGTTGATCATGTCCTTCATTGCTGCTCTTCTCAATGGGGACATAATTGATCCAGAGGAAGACGATGATGATGAACCCATGAACCCCACAACCTTGAAGCAAGAGTCAGAGAAGATGTGCGAGACAATCTGGCTGCCGCTGTGTCTGCTCCAAACATTTGTGTGCCTGCTCTCCAAGAACATGACTACCTCTTAAAAAAACATTTAAAGATTAAAACATTTCACAATCCAGGTCACCTTTCATGCTAATTTTTTTATGTAGTTTTACTACTTTTGTGGTGTAGTGGGCTGAACCACTGAACTGGTAAGCAGAAGGTTGCTGGTTCGATCTCTGCAGCGTCCTCACCACCAATGCGACCTTGAACAAGTCACTCGTGTTAACTGACTTCTTATACAATACAAATGTTCCTTCATTTATCAACAGTATAAATGGTCAAATAAAATAGATAACTAATGTCAAGTTACTTGTACATTTGTTTATTTACATTGTGTGACGGATGTTAACGAGTATGCACTTGTAACGTTAATGTATTTCATTAATCATCCTTCCTTTCAATTTTCATTTATTTACTTAGTATTAATTTGTCCACGAAAACCTCATCATTTAGTTTTGTATCTTATTTTTGCTATTTTTGGAAAAAGTTTTATATTTCTGTTCAACCCGCGCTGCGTCCTCAGACCGCGTTGAGCGCGCTGAGATGAGGTAAGCAGTTAGCGGTGCTCTCTCAAGATAGACTTATAAAAGTTATAGTAAGGTTCTAAAAGTCAATAATATTCTCTAATATAATTGTTTGCAGCGTTATAAATGTATTAAGAGATGTTTTACGTATGGATGGATTGGATTTAATAGTTAATTACCGAGTACAGTGGTTTGAGTATGGGTGTGCGTATAAGTGTGCGTGCGCCAACAGAACATGGTGATTTCAACTAATTGAGTAACTGCCTTTAATGTGTGCAGGTGAAAATCACAGTTAACCACAGTCATCTGTGAAATCACAGTAATTCTAATACTGTGCTTTAATCCATCCAGGTACGATTTATATTTGTTCTTATTTCCTGATGTATTCCATTTCTGTTAATTTGTTCTTTTTACAATTAATGGTTGATTTAAAACTAGCTGCAGGAGATTTATTTTTTTATGTTTGTAATTAATTTTGCACTGTCATTTGTGTTTTATGCATTTTGTTAACATTGTAATGTTACTGAGACCGCGTTGAGCGCGCTGAGAGGAGGTGAAAATCACAGTTAACCACAGTCATCTGTGAAATCACAGTAATTCTAATACTGTGCTTTAATCCATCCAGAGGGCCAAAATAAACTGCAGCAGCACTTCCAGTCGTCTCCTTGTCTTCTGTCACACAACGCAGATTGGGCAGTAGCCAGAATTAGGCCGTTACAATTGCTTACATTCATGTAATGTAAGCAGTGTTGAATTCTACATAATAGCACACACTCAAATGTCTATTTCATGTTGTGATGTGCTCATCATCTGCAATACTTATTGAATATTTCCCTGTCAGATGTTAAATAAACATTTAGTAAGCGTGTTTATGATGTATATAGTTCAGAAGTCATGTAAATCTACTTTGGTGACGGACATGAGCTTACTAGAGCTCCTGTTAGCTGTACGTAATAAAACGGGTTTTTACAGTGTAACGGAGGCCAGCTAGTAGTTGCTGTGCAAGTAAACCTCACTCCTCTGACCTCAAGAGACGCTCTAGCAACAGACACTAGGGGTTGCAGCCTTTAGCCTCCTTGTTAGAGCGTCTGACTCTCATGCCGGAAGACCAGGTTTGAGGCCTGCTCAGAGTGAGCCGAGTAGGACCTGGGTAGAGGGGTTACAACTGCAAAATCACAACTATACTGCCTAGCATATTTACACCTTCAACACTTCAACAGTTTAAGGTAGTTCAACAAATGTGATTTTAACACAACGTTTTCAATACTCACATTTGAAAACGCTTCTTTCTCCTCCGTGTTTGATTATGACGATTTGAAAAGTACTTATTGGAAAGCGCTCAGGAATCTGGGCAGAAGCAGTAGGCCATCCGGGAACTTCTCGACTACTCTTTTATGCCTACTAAGATTTCAGACATACTTATTCGCTCACCTACTGCTTTTCCCCTATTATATAGTAGAGAAGTAGGCGATTTCGGACGCACTTTAAGTAGACGTAGGTCCCAATCTCGTGAGAAATAGTACGTCACCGAGGTAATTCTCGCCTACTCTTTTATGACTACTAATGTTTCGGACATACTTATTCACTCGCATACTGCTTTTTGCCAACTCAAGGCGACTACTTCAGGCGATTTCGGACGCAGCCAGAATGTTATGTTAACCAACGTTAATCTCCTATAGGCTACTCCCTGACGGCTTTGTCGGATAAAATGGCGGATTTGGTGTTATGATTGGTTTGATCGCCTGTCAATCAAACAAGTGAGAGACATCACTAATGATGACGAACAGCTGACAAGAATTAACTAATGAAGACAGGGAAGAAAAACTGGGTCACACGAGGAACACAGAACAGGACAAACAGGCAGACAGGGAACCAGGAAACATGGTTCCAACAGTATGTGTTGTAACAGAGTACAGCGCTAGGTAACAGTAGATTACTCTGAGGAACACCTAAACATTTTCCTCCCTGAAGATTCTTATGATCGAGATGACGGTGACACAACTTAATTTTGGCTGAACTCATTGCCTAGCCTCCCTCAAAGTCATACCATCAACACGGGCATGGTCAAGTAGTGGCACAAATTCCATCTGAGTCTCTCATCCTCATTCTCGACTCCTCATCCTCCTCTTCCTTCACTTCTTCGTCCACTCCTTATTGCTCTTGCTCATCCTCCTCCTACTCCTCCTCTTCTTCCTCCTCTTCCTACTCCTCCCTTTTCCTCCTCCTCATACATTTTTTATTTGCAAGAAACATGTAAATCACAAATTTCAAAGTTGGCCCATAGATGTTTCACAAGTGACCAATTTTGTGTCAGCATCACTTAATATGTAAATAGAAAATGATTGTGTTGGACATTTCAACAGATGTACATTAATAAATAGATTACTGTTTTTTTAGAAGGGGCTTAGAAATTTTCTAAGTCTTTGGGAAGAAGAAAGGAGTGAGTTGTTCATTAGATACTTTAAACACATTTTAATTAAAGATGAAGGAGATAGATGCTGTTTTAAAAAAGTTTATGATGACCCAGTTTAAGATGTTACACCATTTCTTTCTGAGATTTGCAGTCAGTTCCCTCAATAGCGGTGACCTTTTTTGTCATTAAAAAGGACACAAGTTCTCAGGGCAGCTCACATGCAGGGAACCTGAGGGTTATTAGCCTGTCAAGTGTAACACTGAGTGCAGATGTTCACAAATGTGGGTCTCTTCAGGTCAGAGCAATGGCGGTGCCGTAAAGTAGTGGACATGCTGAAAGGTCTTTACAATTTGTGGCGAAAGCTGTTAGGTGGTAGAGTTAGGGGTTAGGATTTGTTGTAGCATTGTGTACCTTTCAGCACACGCCCTATACCTTTTTGGCATGTCCATTTCTCTCTCCGACCTGCTTTGAATCGAGACAACCTGCTCTAAATAAAGACGACTATGGTTTACTGATGTTTTGAAAGTAGTATAGCAAAACGTAACGCAAAAGCTTCTTCTGTGTACTGTTTTTATGTGCATCAGCAGCAATTTTGTCATACAAATACTTGGTATAGTTTGGTCACAAACCAAACAAGTATGCATTTGTATTCTCCTAGTTGAGACCTTTTCAACGATATATAACAAAAGACTATCAGTTATTTATGATGCTTTTACAGACCACATTTAAAGTACACAGACATTTTTCATGTTATAAAAATGGTGCTTCTGTTATATTATAGCAAATTTAAAAGCAGTTGTTAAGAGTTAGTCAATTCATATATTCACTGGAAAGCCAAGCTTCTAAGCTTTAAAATGACACCTAGATTGTCATTGATCAAGCAAGTGGTTATGAAGTTACAGGACCACAACTTTTGTTTGACACTGGCGCCCCCCTTTGGTTAAACCAATAAGATTTTATGTTTTTATAATATAAGTAATGCCTGGTCACTGATTGATCTAAAAATTACGATAAAAGTATGACCCCTAACTTAATTTGATTGAGCTTCAGGCATCACAAAAGACAGGCATGGCTACCAGCGAGACAGGAGGAGGAGCTCCTTTTTTATCTTATGTATGCAGATTTATGTTCATAGTAGCATCAACGCAACACGCACACATAAAATCACACACACACACACACACAGGTTTGTGTGTGAGGGCATTCCATAGGCATAATGGTTTTTTATACTGTACAAACTGTACATTCTATCTCCCTACTGTTATGAATCTTGTTCGGTTGTCTTTCTCTCATCTGCCACCAGATGTCACCATCCCATCTCATGGACTCTCTCAACCGCACTACACTTCCCATAAGCCCCTTTGTGTTAATCATTTCCTAGCTGCAGCCAATCTCCCACTATTTAAGTCTGTTCCGTTTCACTGTCTATTTGCGAAGTCTTGTTCATCCGTACAATTCCGAGCATGTTATCCTTGTCTGGTTTACCTGTTTTCTGACGTTTATCTGCCTGCCTTCGACCTTCCGCAAGGACACTTCCTACGAATCTGCCTGTTCCCTGTTGTTATTGTTTGCTGTTGTGTTGACCTTTGCCTGTACGACTACGTTTTTTGTATTAAAGCTGCATTTGGATCTCACTTGCTGACTCGCCATTACACCTACCCTAATCCTAAACCTACCCATCACAAAAAACTTTCTGCAAATTTACATTTTTAATAAAACATTATTTAGTATGTTTTTCAAGCTATTTTACATATGAGGACTCATGAAATGTCCTCATAAAACATGTTTATGTCAGAATACAAGTGAAATACCCATGTCATTATGCAAATTTATGTCCTCATAAATCATGAAAACAAGAACACACACACAGACAACACTGATGCCCTGATACAGATGCCCTATATCACCACACAATCATATATTTATCAAAACCAGCAAGTACACACAAACACACATATTCCCATTCACCCACTGCAAACAACAAAAATAATAAAACAAGTTTTTTGAGAATTCATCTTATCATCTTACATTTTTCTACATTCTTATTGCATTGCTCTTTGTTACAGTATGTGTTATTTTCAAAATGTTCAATGCTATAGTTCACACATTGTGTTTGAACTCATAAGAAATGCATGGTTAAAATAAAAAAAAATTGTGCTGCTTAAGCCCTGATGTCCATTATAGTGGACATGAAAAAATCTTAAAAAATAAAAATGACTTTGCACAAATATTTTTTTAGACTCATTTATACATTAAAGAAGATCAAATATCAAGTGGATAAAATTTTTGCTCAGTGGAACATAATTCAGGTCTGAAGGGTTTAAACTCTTAAAAAAAAAACTAGTGACACTTTATTTGTGCTAAAAGAGATTCCATACAAATGCACCAGAATCTACACAGCAATTTCTAAGTGTAAACAAGCTTTCCTGAATATCATCAATGGAAATGTCATGGTGATATCATAGATGATATTCAGGAAAGCTTGAAGGTTTCACCTAGGTTTTAATTTAGAGAATTTTAAAAATCAAACTGAAAATCCACGAGATGGTGCTTTTGAGTTATTTTTTTAATCTATTGCAGACAGAGGGTGGCAGCAGTGAGCAGTTTTTCCATTGATGGTAAAGACTATTCTAAAAACTTTATACCCTAGCAACAGATGATATTAAAATAGAAGCTGAAATGAACTTGTATGATTGGTTGTTTTCATGGGGATTTTTAGGGGATTTCTCAGACCTGTTCTGATTAAATAACACACGCTTGATAATGTGATATTCTCATATAAAAACAGGTTGCTTGCAGTTTGAAATTCATTTGTACATTCTGATAAAGTCAAAACTTGCACTACTACTGTTTTACAGAATAGGTTTGCTTTCTCATGAAAGCACATGAGTGGTCTGTAGACTTGTGTGGCTTGCTTTCACATCCCTCCAAATCCTGGTGACATCCTGTTTTAAAGAGGAACTGAACATGTCAGTGAGCTCATGTGATCTCAGAGCATGTACTTCTACTCTGTGAGGCTCTTCTTTTTTCTTCTTTTTTTACCGTAAAACAGGCAAGAGTGGAAAATGATCATCAAAAAATCATTTAATGTCACTTTTTATATCATCTGGACTTAAGTAAAATCCAAAGTATCCAAAGTAATTTTTTGAAATATTTAATATAGCTTGGATTTTAAGAGTTGTATCTCCAAGGATACTTTGCCTTATTTAGGTATTTAAAAAAGGCCAGAGTCATCAATGTTTCTGTGATTTATTTGAAAAAATATGTAATATACAAAATATGCTGAATTTATGACATGTCTAAGTGTCTTACAATTGAGGCACATAAATTTCTTGTATTTTTTTCCACTGCTGTACTGTTCTGTCTTCAAACTCAACGGTTGGAAACTCTAGCCCTTGAGGTCCACTGTTCTGCTGTGTTTAGGTATTTCTATAATGAATCATATAATATAATTGTAATGAAAGGACTTCTCTAAGGGCCCCGGTCCTGGAACGAGATTTCTACTGAACCCCGTTCATAGCGTAGAGCTGTTTTACATGGTTAAAACAATCATACAAAATACATTTGAGTGTGTTGAAAGTTATAACATTACTTATGCTCTGTGGCTGTTATGAGAGACTTGTTGCACATTTGTACATCAAAATTAGTAAAATTGAAAATCAAAGGTAGTGACATCATTGATAGGCGACGCAATGATACGGCCCGTGTCCTGGTTAAAACAGCTGATTTCTCATGGATTTAAACATTGTTGGAAACATTTTGGATAATGCAAGTACACAAGTCACGAAAATATATAACATTGTTCTAGTGGTTTAATTTAGTCTAAAAATCTTACATATTGTGCCTTTGATACTAGGTTTTTTGTTTGTTTGTTTGTTTGTTTTTTGCTGAAAAAAGTAAGATTAATCTATGATGCCTACTTTCTACAAAGTCAGAATGTCCAACACTATGGGCGGACATGTTAGGTCAAACTGACAAAACAAGAACAGAAAATTGGAACCAAGTCACATGATCCACATACTCTAAACAGACTCAACTACAATAATAACAACAATATTGGATGAAAAGTGTATTTCTCATGCCTCCTTCAAGAGACAAAAGAATATGTATCCTGTGGTGCACGTTGCCTGTTTAAGGGTTAAAATGTTATGCAGTTTTTGTGATTAAACACTCTTGATTAACACTAAACAGTTGAATTGTCATGTTTCTCTTGGCAATAAAAAGTTAAAGGGTCAGGTTGCTATAATCTAATATATCTCTTATAATAAGTGACATTAAACATGACTGATTTTCATTTATTTTGCATAATTTCATTTATTTTGTTAACCTTGTGATTGATTGGGCTTTAAACTGTGATTGTCCAAGATGTTCTAGTTCCTTAATTTGTTTCACTACTCTGTCTCTTTGTATATTATTGATATCTCAATGACACATTAAATGTAATTGAGATATAAATATGTATATAAATATATATAAATTTTGATTTACATGTTTATTTCAGAGGTTGTACTGCAGTTTGTATTATGACAATGCAATTACGTGAATCCAATTACACAGCATAATGTAATTTGCATTGTGAAACAGGTCTGAATGTGAAACTAATGTTTGAACAGGCAAGAATAATAGCCTTACTCGTCAAACTCATAAAAAAACAAAACATGAATAGGTGTGTGTTTATTGGAATGGTTATGGCCCGTGATTGAGTAGATTTTATAGAACAAATAATTATGCTAACACTGAAAACTGAATCCACCAGACTTACAGACAACACCTACATATCATATCATCACCATATGTTACAGAGCTTTTATTTGATCAGAGTACAGTGGAGAACTTACTGGAAAGTACAAGTAGAGAGGAAGGGAACAGGGTTATGATTCAGGCCAGACTCAAACCCAGAAGCACAACAGCTCTTTACAACGTATAGCCTCTGTCCCACAGATTTTACACAAATAAGACTCTGCTGCTCAGCTCCTCTTTCAGTATTCCACTATTCCCCTGGACATTTTATTTTCCCATTTTTATACGTACTGATCATATATTAAATATGAGGTAATTACAGTATATAAATTTATAGAAAGTATAATTCTACCTCAGAATACCTGCAAATCAAAAGACAATTCAAACAATATTCTTGTCAAAAATATGTTTCATTCAATTAATTAAACTATTAAATCCAAGGGGACCCAAAAGGGACAGGTCACCCCAAAATGAAAATTCTGTCATCATTTAATCTCAAGACTGAATAAAACTATTGACGTGGGTTGATGACCATCACGTTCCTCTGCACCACCTTCTTCCTCTTGCTGACTTCATCTGTCTGGCATTTCCATCTTCAGGGTTGATTCTGACCAGGAATCTGTTAGCAATATCCTACCAGTCAATAATATGCTTTTCATTACTGGGTGAATTAACCCTTTAAAACATTGTACTAAAATGGCTAATACTTACAGAAAATGTCTCAAACGCCGCCATGCTGAGGGGAGTGCATGCCAAATTATGGCAGTGACCACTGTCAGAATCAGGCAATCAAATGAAATGCCAGACCCACTTACCCCTGGGGTCCATCTGGGCTGTCAGTGACCACGCTCCCAGCGGTCAAAGCCATCAGTACTAAGCCTCAAAGCGGCCTCCGTATCTCACGTATGGAAGTCCGCTTAGGCCACACCAAGGCCTAGGACCAACAACTTCGACAGAAGGGGTCCCTTTGAGGGAGCGGGGCCTGGGGCCTGAAGGCGGCCCGGCCAGTCACTTGTCAGGGGAACGAATTCACCCGGAATGCCACCAGGGAGGCTGACCCGGCCTCTAGCTGTGCTAGTAGCCTAGTCTGCCAATAACCTGTCTGTTTCTTCAGAAACAGCGTCTCAAACAGGAGTCTCACCAAGAGACATCCAGAAAGAGGGACTGCAGAAAGGCAGTAGACCAATTCAGACCGGATTTAGAGATGGGCATCCTGGAGAGCAGGACTCAGCGAAGTCCTATCGACCCTTGCAAGCGAGGGGAGTCACCTTGCTCAACCTTAAGCATACATAGCCCAAGGCCGTCAGGGAGGCTGATCTGGTCTCTAGCTGTGCTAGTAGCCTAGTCTGCCCATAGCCTGACTGTTTCTTCTTCAGAATCAGCATCTCAAGACAGGAGTCTCGCCAAGAGACATCCAGAAAGAGGGACTGCAGAAAGGCAGTAAACCAACTCAGACCGGATTTAGAGATGGGCATCCTAGATAGCAGAACTCAGCGAAGAGCTATCAACCCTAACAATCAAGGGGAGTTACTCTGCCCGGTCCTAGGATCTACATAGCACCTATGTTAACGGCGCCATGGAGGCCGTGCACTCCAGCTAGGGAAGTGCACATAGCCTAAGGCCCAGCCAGTCACTTGTCAGGGGAACGAAGTCACCCTAAATGCCACCAGGGAGGCTGACCCGGCCTCTAGCTGAGCTAGCAGCCTAGTCTACCAACGACCTGTCTGTTTCTTCAGAAACAGCGTCTCAAACAGAAGTCTCCCCAAGAGACATTCAGAAAGAGGGACTGTAGAAAGGCAGTAAACCAACTCAGACCGGATTTAGAGACGGGCATTCCCGGAGAGCAGAACTCAGCAAAGTGCTAACGACCTTTGCAAGCAAGGGGAGTCACTCTGCTCACAACCTAAGGGCTGACCTAACTGGGGAGGCCTCAAGGGAGGCCTTCGACCTCTGATCAGACTCAGGGAGCTCAGTACTAAGAGAGAGTACGTGCTCGACCTAATACCGATACCAATTGCTGGGGACTTGCGTCAGAGAGGCCTTTCGTGGCCAGTAACGTGGCCTCGAGTCTTCATTGGCTATACCTGATGGCTAGCTGACTAGGGTCTGCAATGCTATGGCTCGCCCCCAGGGAGGCCTGCTAACACACAGGGTGGCCTGCTAAGGCCCGCTACCTGATAGCTTTAGACTAACCAGCTGTCTAATGCCTGCAACACTGGGGCTCGCCCACAGGAAGGCATGTTAGCATACAGGGCGGCCTGCTAAGGCCAGCTACCTACCAGCAGACTACTAGCTGTCAGGGGCCTGCAACTAAGGGCCAACAACTGAAAAAGAGCCAATGCTACCAGCAAGCTTTGCTTTGTTTTGAGTGCTGGGGACATGCTCCCGGGGTGGCCCGCTATAGCCAGTCACCCAGCAGCATGGTTACTAGTTATCTAGGGCCTGCAACACTGGGGTTTACCCACAGGGAGGCCTCCTTGCTTACAGGGCGGCCTGCTCCGGGCCAGCTACCTGACAGCAAGACTACTAGTTGTCAAGGGCCTGCAACACTGGGGTTCACCCACAACGCGGCCTGCTGACACCTGCTGACACCAGGGAGGCCCATTAAGGCCAACTACATGGAGCGTACGTCCTACTGCTACGACAACCAGACTGATAGGCCCTCCACAGAGAGGCCTGCTAAGGCCTACTATCTGAACTTAAGCCAAAACTACCCAACCTAATCACTATTGGGGACTGCTTACTGGGCGGCCTGCTATGGCCGGCTGCCTGACAGTGCATGTGCTGGCTGCTAGGGGCCCCAAGGGGTGGAGATTCACCTGAAAGGAGGGCTGCTAAGGCCTACCACCTCCTATGTGATAAATATCAAAACAGAGCCTAAGCTTAGGTATCTACACCCAGTGTGTCCTGGAGGAGGCCCTAAGGCCTACTACTCCAGCTAAACTGGCATAACTGTAGAGAAGCACAACGGGGTATGTAACCGACCTAAGGGGGGTGGCTAACTTTACCAAACTCTAGCCCGACAGAGACCACTCTGTCATCCACCTCGGGAAGTGGGGTTTTCCCTCAGAAAATCACCTCACAAATCAACCCACGCTCGAACGTCATTCGGCAGGTTTAAGCAGAGTCTAGGTCACAGCATCAAATGTGTGGTGGCTACCATCAGCATTACCTACTCACCCTAAACTTGGAAGGGAACCGTCTGTCTCGCTACACTTACTTTTTATCAGGGGGGCCCTGTTAATGGCCTGCTCCTGAAGCTACCTGGCACTCATAGGGGCCGGGGCCTCAACAAACCACAGAATGGAGACCTACCCACTGACTCTCATCAACAGACAAGGGAGGAAGTGCCATGTTAGGACACGTCAGACGGCCTGTAGGCCGACGCTAGACTTCAGCATTTCTGAGGTCAACGTGTTATCTCAGCTATCTAACTGCATGAGACTATCCTACCCTGAGGTCGCTGTGAAGGCGGCCTGTCTTGAATATTCAAGAGGGCCTGCCTACACACAGCGGCAGCCTAAACCGCACTTCTTAAGTGGGAAAGCCAACTCACTGATGAACATTAAAGCGACGGTTTACCAGGGGACCTAATGCTTTCTTTTCCTCAGACACAGAAAAATCCCTAATGGCATTCCTCCTACTCTCATATTTAGCCAACGCACAGGGGACCTCAGGGGGCTAATAAGTATATAACTGTATTCCTGTAAACCAAAAAGGTTTTACTGGAATCTATACACAAATTGCCCTGCCATTTGTTAATGTAACTGTATATATATACATACATATAC
Source organism: Opsariichthys bidens (assembly GCA_037194245.1). Lineage (NCBI taxonomy): Eukaryota > Metazoa > Chordata > Actinopteri > Cypriniformes > Xenocyprididae > Opsariichthys > Opsariichthys bidens. The sequence goes on from CM074288.1 coordinate 2,631,106, forward strand.
ATACATACACACACATAAAATCTCTGCCCAGCCTCCTAAACAGGGAGCGCTATGTTCTAAGAAATACATAGCAATTTCCCATAGCCTGCCTCACTTTTAAGAAAAAGGAGAGGAATAATACACCCTGCGGCCACAAGGTGGCAGTCTACCACGATGGAAAACGTGGATCCTACCACCCATACAGCCTGAAAGGGAGTCTCATTATCACGCCAATGGTGATCAGAATTAATGTCATAGGCCCAGCTCTGGCCTGATGTAGAAACTGCGGCTTACAGAGAACATAGAGAGTAAATCATTTTAACCCTCTACCAGAAAGAGGGGATCCACCAGGGATGCCAATCTTTGCCTTCTTGAGTCTCGCCTCCCCGGCGACCTGCTCCTGGCCGGAGGGGGCGCACGGGAGGCGATACTCTCCTTCTGGCCCTGTCTGCGACCCTTAGGTCGGGACGGGCCAGGCAATCTGTCTGGTTGAGGACTCAGACCTCAGCAGCATGCACGTCTTGAATGCCGCTGGTCTAAGTCGCTCTGTGGCACCTGCCACACAGTCATCGTGTGCAGAGCGGAACTAGCCTGACCCGCTGCCACGTATGCCCTGCCATCTAAGGGAAATGTCACTTTAGGACCTAGATGGCACAGTCTGAGCTGTATCCATGCAAGAAGTGCCAAACAATAAAATTTGTCATTAGTTGGCTGCTTCCGGCATCGACACAAACCCACATTCCTTCCAAAAAACCCGAACAGGGAACTGAGGTCTTAGAGAAATACTTCAGTATTTACATATGAGTAAATGAAAATGTATCATATTACCTAGCCAAACAGTTCATCCTGCAGCCACAGGGTGGCGAGATAACTCCATGACACATACCACTCTATAGCCTATATAATATATATAAAATGCATATATATATATATACACATACATATATACACACATATATACATATACATACAAGTAAATGGAATATTTAAGGAATACAGAATATGGGTTCTTCCATGCCCCTTCAATCTCAGTATTAGGAAGGCATGGAAAGCTCACTAGAGCTGCAGGAGTATGGCCAGAGAGAAACTGATCGTCTCTCATTAAATGCGCGCGGGCCCGTAATCAACAGCTCAGCATACGTGGCACAGGGTGGCTGAGAAAAATCAGTCATTTACTCACCCTCTCCAGCCATCTCCATCCTGCCCCAGCAGCTCCTTCTCGCGATCCGCCGAATTGCGCGAGCGGTCACACTCCTCTCAACTGTTCGGTGAGCTCCATCCAAACGCCCCATGATCTGAGTCTCCGCTCTGCCTCAGCGCGAGCGGGACCCGAACCACCAGGCGCAGATGCTGAACTCTTTTCCCTCGAGAAGAGACCCAAACGAGGATGGAACATTCACAGTTTGCACCAGCAGCTCCCTCGAGAACTGCCCGTGCGTGCTCTTCACGCAGACAGAGGGCGCACAGCTCGTGTGTGTCAGATAACGAGTGACACGGATCCACACGCTTAGTTTGCCTGTGCATTTCATAATGCCACAATAGTGTTTCAAACATACAGTCCCTGAAGACGAAAAGAGGATGACATGTTATCTGAGCGCCCCTTATATACACGTGGGGCGCATCGATATGACGTCATGGGCTGTCGCCAGTCAAGTTGGTATTGACGAGATTGGATATTAGTTTCAGACACCGGTTCCCGCAGAGGTGGTTCCCCTAGCGTTACGACACAACTCGAAGTTCCCTTTCGAAAGGGAACTCATTCCTAGGCTGCAAAGTGGCCTACTGTAAGAAATCAAAATACATTTTATTTAATTATGAGTTGCTTGTTGAGGAAGTATAAGCTCATCACTGTACCTCATACAGTTTTGCTCAGAATTATTGGCACCCTTGGAAAAATGAACAAAGAAGCATATAAAAATAAATCTGCATTGTTAATTCTTTTAATATTTTAAATAAAAAATCTAACCTTTCATTGAAGTAAAAGAGTTGAAAATGTCGGGAAAAATTCTTTATGAAATAAATGTTTTTCTCCAAAACATGTTGGCCACAATTATTGCCACCTTTTTATTCAATACTTTTTGTAACCTCCTTTTGCCAAGATATCTACTCTGAGTCTTCACCTATAATGCCTGATGAGTTTGGAGATCACCTGACATGAGATCAGAGACCATTCATTCATTCAGAATCTCTCCAGATCCCTAGCTCCATGTTGGTGCTTCTTCTCTTCAGTTCACTCCACTCGTTTTCTCTAGGGTTCAGGTCAGGGGACTGGGATGGCCATGGCAGAAGCTTCATTTTGTGCTCAGTGACAAATTTTTGTATTGGTTTTGATGTTTGTTTTGGATCATTGTCCTGATGGATGATCCAACCACAGTCCATTATAGGATTTCTAGCAGAAGCAGTCAGGTTTTGATTTTGAATCCATGATACCAGCAGAAAAGCAGAAAGCATCTCCAGCAGAAAAACATCCTGTTTAAAGTTCCAGTCTTGTCTGACAACTGAATATGCTGGAGAATGTTTCTGGATGAGAGCTGAGGATTTTTCTTGAAATCATCCCGAACAACATCTAAACCTCTGTTAATTCTCAATAAGAGCTTCTGTAAACATGTGAAAATAAAGTCAGTAATAAGTGAAGCTGGTGATGCTGTTTGTGGAGTTGATGAATCAGATCTTCAGATATTGAATGTCTTTTATCTTCAGTTGATTTCATCTAAGACTGTGGCTGAAGCTGTAGTTTCTGTTCTTGTTGTTCATCTTTTCTTCATTGATTCAGCTTGTTAACAGCAGGTTCATCATTAATGTTCAGTCATCACTCAATCACTTCATTATCTCATTAACTCCAACACTGATTCAGGGTTACATTTAACAGCCTGTAGTGTGCACACTGCGCAGTGTTCATTTCATCTGGGCTAACCCATGTGGGGCCTACATGGAAACCGAGGACAAAACTGTCTGGGCCTCACTTAGGCAACCCACATCAGACCCACCTGGGTCCCACATGGGTGTGTTGGCTGGGATGAAACAAAGACAACTCAGACAAGGCTGCCAGGGCAGAACCCTGACAACATCAGTATTATTCACCTATCATTTCACTCTGATTTTAGGGATAATATATGGGTTAGGTTGGTTTTAGGAGTAGGGATGCGGATAGGATTTTCAGACAGGGATGTTGTTCCAGGATCAACAAAATATGTTGACGCAGGACAATGTCTTAAACTAAACTTTCAAGCAACACATGACTTAGATTCTTCTGCTATAAGATGTAGTCCCTGACATGAAAAAAATCGCTATGCAAAAAAAATATTGATCCATTATGTGAGTTGTGCACTGAATATACTGGAAGTAACAGGTGTTTCATCTCATTGATGTTACTGTTTTATTATTGAGCAATCAGTAGCTGCAACCATAATAATGAATATTATTTATGAGCTTAGTGCACATGAACAGTGGAATATTATAAGCTTGTGGCAATTATCAATTTAAGAATCATGGCTGAAGCAATTGTTTCTGATCAAGTTGTAATTTTGAATGCTTCTGGCACAATTTACTTTCATTTTGTGCAGCTACTGGGAATCCTGTTTTAATGCAGTGGTCATGGAGATGTAACTCTGGCCTAATTATTTGTGCTGTGCTCATGTCACCCATTTTTTAGCCAGTTCTGTCCTCAGAGAATATACCACCCCTTCAATTCTTAAGTTTGTCGATTTGGGAATAACACCATTGTACACTAAAATTTTATAAAAATTAGTTCAACCAAAAATAAAGTTTCTGTCATTAATTGCTCACCCTCATGTCGCTCCAAACCTGTAAACCCATTAGACCTTCATTCATCTTCGGAACACAAATTATTTTTTTTTGAAATCCAAGAGCTCTCTAACTCCTCAATATAGACAACAATTTAATTATCACATTCAAGGCTCAGAATGGTGCTAAAGAAATTGTTAAAATACTCATCATGACTACTGTGGTCAAACCTTAATTTTTTGAAGTGATGAGAATACTTTTAGTGTGAAAAAACAAAACAAAAATAACAGCTTCTCTTCTCTTCTCTTCCCTGTTATTCTCCTTGTACAGTTGACGTAGTGAACACAGTGCAGCACTGAAAGCTGACTCATTATTGGCTAGTTGTTATTTTAGCGCACAAAAAGTATTCTTTATAATCACAGTTTAACTGGCTGTGGCTTGAAAATATTTACTTTTAATTATAATATTTGATTTTTTTAATAATAGTATCACTTCATGAAATTAAGGTGTAACCACTGTAGTCATGTGGACTACAGTTTTTCTGGACATCGAATGTGGTTATTTCTTTACTCTTAATGGAGGTTTAAAAAAAAAAACTGAGCAGTGTATATAGCAGTGAATGCACATCTGGTGTATCACTGAGGTTTATCATTTTTTACAAAACCTGAAAAATGCTGCCATTGCAGGCATTTTACAGGAAAGCATCTCCACTTGGTTCTTGAAATTTTTGAATATGTTATAGATCATTAGACATTAAAGCAGCTGCCTTCGGTTTTGACACAGCTCTTGTGTCACTCAACTGTGTTATTGTCCACTACACAATCCATCTGGGCTTGCATATTTTGGATCCAAATATAGACAGGGATCAGGGACAGGTAACACAAAATTCATTCCTTTCTCAAACCACTAAAAACGTAGTGGTTGTTCATCTCCCATTTGAAACAGCGTGGCTGGTTCTTAAGTAATACAAAAAATAAAAAAGTATGAATAATTAAATAAACATGTGCGAACCATAACTAACAACTTAAACAGAAAAGTAATATGATTTATGAAATCATGATGTAATGACCATATACAAGGTAAAAACTCAAAATGCCATCTAGTGGTCATTAATCCGAATTAAAATGACTAATTGATTTCAAAAGTTTACAGTGTTGTCCAACTGCTTAGACAGTTTTGCTGAAAAATATTGGTTTTGCAGTAGATAAGAAATATTTCCTGAAAACTTATACATTTCTTAAAAGTATACACACAAAAGCAAATTGTACAGGAAATGTTTGATTCTTTTACTTGCTGTGGTTTATGGTGATTACATTAAAATGATGTTGTAGACTGAAAATAGAGGTTACTCTAAAAAAAAAAAACTATTGTATTTAGAGTTTATGTTAGTCCATCCATCCATTCTCCAGTCATCTTGTCATACAGTAAAAGTGATGCTGGAGCCTTTGTAAACCGCGTGGCTTGCTTAGGCCCAGCGTGATGTGTGGCCAGTGACATCGGGTATGAAAACTTTAAAACTGTCTGCGTTGTGTTACCTTGTGTGTATGCAAAGACAGACATGGGACAGCAAGGCAGCCGATTCACTGGATCTTTTTACTGTATAACAGAGACAAATAAGCAGCCTCAGATTGAGTGGCCCTTATTAACACTCTATAAAACAAATATGCTGCATGCACCTCCATTACCATGTGCTTGTTTCACATAAAAGAAAGAAATATACCTCAAAGAATGCAAAAAATAACAAAAATAATCCCAAGGATAAATAAAATAGTACTATACACATAAGATTGAGTGAAAATACAGATATATCAGATATAATTAAAATAAGGACTAGAAACCTATCTCTTCCATTGAATTACATTTCAGAAGACAGAACAGAAAATTAGGAAATTAGGTCATACTGTGACCACAACACTTAAAGGGGAAGCGCACCTTTAGATCAGGTATCATATAACGTATAAGAGAACAATTTTGTGTGAATTCTAACAATATTTAGTCATATACTTTGTATATCTGTTACACCTATCCAGATTTTCAGACAGATGGCCAGTCTATCACTGCGCTAACATACACATTCACACTCACTCCTCCAGGCAATTTAGAAACTCTAATTCACCAGTCCTGAAAGCCTTTGTATTGGGGGAAAGTAGAGCCCCCAGCGGAAACCCACAGGGAACATTCAAACCCCACGTAGGTTAGTATTGTTTCAAACATATCATGGACAATTTTTATTTAATATTTTGAGGTCTCATCTCACTTCTTATGCACACAACCGAGCACAAACCAGGTTCTTTAAAATGTTCCTGTCCTCAAAATTAATCTATGTATCACTGCAATACTTGGATGAAAAGTTATTTTCTTATATAGTATCTTATGTAGTAAATTATGTAGACCAGTTTTTCAAATTCAAGACAAAAAGATTACAACTGTGTATTGAACAGTCATACATATAAAGTGAAATGTATGTATGCCAAGATACAAGAATATCAGAATGAGGGACAGTTTTGATTGGTTGAGGGGATTATGAGCCTGTGACATAGCCCACAAGGCGGAGTAAAGACCTGCTATCATCAAACAAAATAAAGTTTGTGTCGTGTTTGTTCCATTTAGCTTCTCTTCAAGAAAGATGGAGCTCTATGTATTTATGTTCATGCTTGCTGCACTCGTCTCTTCTGAGAACAAAGGTAAGTGAGTGGATTCATTAAAAGACACTTACCATTTTCATCATTTTTAACTGTATGCAAGGAATGCTGATGTGTAATGTACTTAATAAAAATTGTTCTCAGGGTTGGGGAGTAATGAAATACAAGTAACTTAGTTATGCATTTAAAATACAAAATTAGATTAACTGTATTTCATTACAGATGCATTTTAAATGGGTGGTAATCAGATTACAGTTCCATCTGAAAAGTGTTTTAGATTACCAAAGTGATTACTTTGAATTTTAATGTCATTTAAACAGCGACTGGTGATTCTCTGACTCTGACCGTCTGAAAAAGAGGAGTCAAGTTTCATCAACATTTTAATACTTTTAAGAGGATCATAAAAATGTTGTTTTTTATTTGATACTGTTCTGAACAAGACAAAACTTAACTCAACTGAACTGTCCTGTCATGATCTGGATGATCCACGACTGTTTTCATGTTTTGTAATAGTTGTTTGTGAGTCATTTTATAATTGTAAAAAAGGTCACTGCAACTTTTTCTCACAATTAGTTTTTTTTTTTCCCTCACAATTGTGAGTTTGCATTTGCAATTGGGAGATATAAACTTGCAATACTTACTTTTTGTCTTGCAATTGTGTATTTAGTATGTGAGTATGTGACTTTTCTCAACATTCTGAGTTTATATTTCATATTTTTGACTTTTCTCAATATTGTAAGTTTATATCTCATAATTCTGACTTTATAACTCACAATTGCAACTTTATATCACAAAATATTTGTTTTTAATTATAATATTTGATTTTTTTAATATTAGCATAATATTCTGTAATTAGACAAGGCTCAGAAAAATATCATTACAAAACTGTGAGAAGTTTATATCGATGCCATTTTTAATAAATAAAATGTTAGCTGATTTTGATCGATAATTGTCAAAAGATCATGCATGCGGAATTGAAAACATCTCATGTATTTAAATTTGTAATGTAGTTATTCTAGATGATAATGTATTGTTTTATCAAGCTAATACTATTGTTTTTTTCTGTTTCAGTTGTTCATGAGGATTTTACTTTAGTTGGATGCTCTGATACAGAGAAAGAAACATTGTATGGAATGGATAGAGAGGAATTGTGGCATGCAGACTTCATTAAAGGAATAGGAGTAATGACTCAACCTGACTTTTCAGATCCCATTGGCTATGAAGGACTTTATCAGGGAGCTGTTGCTAACACGGAAGTCTGCAAAGCAAACTTAGCCACAGCTATCAAAGCTTATAAATATCCACAAGAGAAAATGGGTAGGATATGCGTTTCTCCTATTTATGTATATGCTGTATGTATAAATAAAATATAGGTTCAATAATATTCTAAATATGACAGTGTGAAAACATTTTTGTTTATTTAAACATTTAAATCCTTGAAATAACATCATTGTCAATGTCTTTTCCTGTGTTCACAGACAAACCTCAGAATTCCATCTATGCCAGGAATGATGTGGAGCTGGATGTTGAAAACCTCCTCATCTGTCACGTGACTGGATTCTTCCCTCCTCCTGTCAGAGTCTCTTGGACTAAAAACAACGAGGATTTAAAAGAAGACGGTCTAAGTCAGTATCGCCCAAATGAGGACGGCACTTACAACATCTTCTCCAGTCTCAAGTTCACACCTGTGGAGGGAGACATTTACAGCTGCACCGTGAACCACACATCTCTCGATCAACCCCAGACCAAAACATGGGGTGAGTGTGTGATTTGTATAGAAACACTGGACTATACTTCTATTATTTATTTTTCCCAATTGTTATCAATTAATAATACATTTTAAAAAGTATATAGATAATATATGGATTCAAATAAAAATTATGGTTGACATGAAAGATAAAGCGTAGCAGTCTAAAATATACATTTGAAACACTATAAATTGTGCAACACTGAAACTCTTCATATTAAAAATGCATAAACAAATGGTTTTGTCTGTGTGTTTCAGAAGTGGATGTTGCTGTACCCAGTGTTGGTCCAGCAGTGTTCTGTGGAGTGGGTCTGTCTCTGGGACTGCTGGGAGTCGCTGCCGGAACATTCTTCCTCATTAAAGGAAACAACTGCAACTGAAATCTCTGAGATGCAAACAACAACAACAACAAAGCAAAATGTATATAGTTTTTGACAGCCCCTGCAAATAAGTTCAAATTTCATTTAACACCAGTGGAATATAAAACAGTAATTTTGTGCATCATTCTGTCACTCTTCACAATGGTGACAAGAAGCATCTTAGATGTTACATAGAAATAGATTCATATACAAATCTCAATGTAATCTTTAACAATATTAATATTGCCTGATATTTCTAATGCAACGAGGCAACATCTTTGCTTGAAATCAACAACACTTTATATAGAGAAGTCTAAAAGGCTTAAAATGATCTTTTTGCTAATACATTTTCAGTTCATCCATAGTGATATCTGGAGATAATAATTTTCAATAAAAACTGTTAGTTACTCTCTGGTTGAGCTCTCGTTGTCCTCCTCGTTGCTGGATCAATTCAAGTCTTTTTACTCAAACATTATGATATTCTTAAAAATTGTGGTACTGTGTGCATGAAAAATAAGAAATTTCCTGTCATTGTTAATCAATTTGAAGTTATACATTTTATAAGATCTTGTAAGTTTTCTGACATTCTCTCCAAATAAAGATCCTCTATTTTGATTTCACTTGTGATTTTATATTGTGTTGTCATTTATATAACTATCCCAAGGCAAGGTCGCCTCAAAAGCTACAACAAGATAGCTAGACAGATGGCTATATGTGTTGAAAGAAAGAGGAACATTCGAGAAAAGAATAGACCAGAGGAACAAAAATGCAACATGATACGACCTATGGAAATATTGTAGCCAATATCTACATTTGGCAGATGCTTTTATGCAAACTGACTTGCATTGCATTCAAGGTACAAGTATTGTAAGTAATATACATGCTTTCACTAGGAATCGAACTCACAACTTTGTCATTGTTGGTACCATGCTCTACTGTTTGAGTACGTCCATTCATTTTCTGTATAAAATAGTGACGATAATAGTGATAATAAAGGGAGTTTAACTAAGGTTTGGGAGCAGAGCCGTGCCTCAACCAATCACCTAACTTCTTAAAAATGTATTTATATTGGGCAGCCCCTACAGTACTGATTCTCTCATTCTCTCAAACCCACCTTTCCCCTCCCTCTTTCATCCATTCAACCATCCTTACCACCCTCTTCTCTTCCCTTCCAGGTTACATCCGGGATCCAAACTGCTCAGCCTACATATAACTGAGATGATCCTCCCACCCTGAGTCTCATTTCCCCTTTCCCCTTCATCTTCTCCTTATTCATCCCTAACATTCAATTAAACAATTCTTCAATATTCATGGTAGTGGCGTGGCCCTTGCTTGTGAATAAAAGATTAATAAAATAATAAATAAAAATAAAAACCAATAATGAATAAGCTAACAGTTTGAAGAGTAGCATGTTTTTTTCTCAAGTGAATTCATACCTTTCTCCAGACTGTTGTCAGTGCTCTCTAAACAGAAAATTCATCTAAAAAATTAAACAGATAGTAAGATTTCATTCATTTCAATACAATTCCAAATTACATACATTAATTTCTCAAAACACTGCACAAAAATCCACAATGATTTAAAGCATGTAATACAGACAACTAAAATAAAACAAACAAAAAAACACTGCAGCTTTTTATTTGTTTCACTCAAATCACAAATGTATGTACCGTTTCTCCTAACACAACAAACCATACTCTGTATTTGTTTTATACGCAGCACAGGAAGAAAATGCACTAAACTTTTAACACAGCAATTCAAATTTTAGTTAAGTTTAAGGGAGTTAAGGGAGGTCAACTGTGAATTCCCAATGCAAAGAAGAATGAGAAAGATGGTAAAGATGGAAAGATCAGAAGCGGTGAGGAGTGGAGGGAGGATGAAGAGGAGAACAAAAATGTAGGATTGAAGAGTACTGACATAATATAGAGTATTGAAATGTACTGAAAACAGATTTTTTTTTAATGTACCAAACTTCAAAAGAGGACACTTAAATTGATACAGTATAAAACTCAGTGAAGAACTTTGTGACAAGCATTTCATCATTGTGTTTGTGCATCTATAGCTGACATTAGGCAGTAAAAATTTAAATTTTCAGCAAAATTCAAAGTCTGTTTCAATGTCTGCTGTTTTTTAGAGCATGAACCATTGTTCATATATATGGAGTGCCACATAAAAATAAAACGAAGAATCAATTAATTAATTTAATAATTCAAACATAAAAATGTATATAAATGAATCTCTTTTTATATGGGCAAATTAATAGACATATTTAAAGTTATTTATTTAATTACTGTTTTTAAATGTAGATTAATAAAACAATAAAACAATACATTTCAAAAACGTTTTTGAATGTATAAATAAATAGACGAATTTGAAACGGGTTATTTAATTTTTTTTTAAAACGTAGAATAATAAAACAATAAAAAGTACATTAGTAAATCATTTTAAATGCGCATTTAAATCGCTTTTTAAAAAAGAATTTGGCAAATGCTTTTTTCTCTCGATTTACCGATTGCTTTTCTTTTTCGGTTTGCCAAACGCTTTTCTTTATCCATTTATCAATCGACTACAATTATCCGCTGCGTTTGCCACGTCTTCCCTCAACTGTAAAACTCTTTTTTATATATATATAAAATGATAATCGAGAGGAGAATTTCGCAAAAATCCGCTAAAGCTAACAAATCCTCTACTACAATACCTCTAAAAACACGTTCAGATTCGCCTGACATTTTGCGTGATCACGTTGCTCAAACTTGTCTTGAGAGGATTGGCTCTTCAAATTGAGGTGAAAGCTGATTGGTTGCTCCCACATGTGTACTGTCCAATGGCATTTTAGCACTCGATTGACAAATGGATGAAGAAAAGCGATTGGCAAACCGAGAGAGAATAAAGCAATTGGTAAATAGAGAGAAAAAAGCATTTGCCAAATTCTTTTTTAAAAAGCGATTTAAATGCGCATTTAAAATGATTTACTAACGTACTTTTTATTGTTATATTAATCTACGTTTTAAAAAATGAATTAAATAACCAGTTTCAAATTCGTCTATTTATTTATACATTCAAAAAAAGATTGTTTTTAAAAATTTATTGTTTTATTAAACTACATTTAAAAATAGGAATTAAATAAACAACTTTAAATATGTCTATTAATTTGCCCATATAAAAAGTGATTTATTTATATACATTTTTATGTTTGATTTATTAAATGAATTAATTGATTCTTCGTTTTATTTTTATGTGGCACTCCTGCTCCTCCATACATATTACAAACTAAAGCAGCTTGCTGGTTGGCCCTGTCATATAAAGAAGAATGCACTGGCAACAAGCCTGTTAAATCCATCTTTAAAAAAAAAAAAGAAAGAAAGAAAAAAAGGTTTTGTGTTTTATATCAATGACATTTTCTTTTGTTACTTTAAGCTTTTTGTTGCATTGTATAGGGTGAAAGATGCTGTATGCTAAACAAATGGACCTTGTTACAATCAGTCCAATCAGGAACCTCCTCCTATTTCCTTTTAATTTACACTTAATAAAAACAATGCAGAAAGCAAAAAGGTTTGATGTAAATAATTGAAATTGCCATTATTGTTGCTCTTGATAAGTTCCTGTTGAGATTTGTCAGATTGGATTCAGATTTCTCAACCACCTTTAAAACATAAATTATATACTTGTATGCAAAAAGTAAAAATATGATTCAATATGGTTTAATTAACACCTTAAAATTAGAAGGAGTGTTTGAAGAATACAGTCGCTGTGTAAAAGGCTTAGGTTCTCAAATAAAACAGGAAGCTGCTTAGCAACACTTGACACTCATTTGTGTAGAGGCTGATTGGCTGGTTGTTTTAGATGTTCACCTCAGTGTTGCTGGATTCCTCTTCAGTTGGGACAGTCACAGTGAGGGAAAATGTCTCTGCCGAAGATCTTGAGTTGTCAGCTCATACTGATGCTGTCTGCATTCACTGGAGAAGGTAAAAATAATAATAATGCAAAATGAAATATATATGACAGTAATCTTCTTCTCATTAATTATTATTGGTTGTTGAAGTAGTAGTAGTAGAAAAGACAACTCACTAATACAACGTTTGACAAATGTATCAAAATCATTTTGTTTTTGTATGGTTGACAAAATCATCTGACATGACTGTAATGCTGATTTAACAATTTCTTTTTCAGCAAATGGATACTACATGTCTAATTGGTTTAGATGCATCCACAGCTCCCGTGATCTCAGTGACATGGTGTTCATTTATAACCAAATCTTCAACAAAGATGTGTACATACAGTTCAACAGCACTGTTGGGGAGTTTGTGGGGTACACTGCACATGGAGTATATAATGCAGAATTAAGGAACAAAGATCCCAACCTTCTGCAGCAATGGAGAGGTGAGAAGGACAGATACTGCCATCATAATGCTGAAGTATATCAGTCAGCTATCGCTGATAAAACAGGTAAGCAGCACAAGATTCTGATCTCTCCTGTCACACATGAAACTCGTTTTAATGCTTACACTTGGTACTTTTACACAACACTTTGATAATTTTATAATTCTTTAAAAACTTGTGTTATGATAACACCAAGACAGTCTTTAACTCCATAACTAACATTTTAAAATGTCACAATGTTTATGTTTTAATTTTTGTTTGCCCTTATATGCTTATTTTATATATGTGTTTGGGAGTGTATTTCTAATATTTAACTTTATTGTACACCTTGCATGTAATAATAATATTTATTGTAGGATGTGCCCTCAAGTTGTTATTGTTATTCATTCAGTGGCACCAGAAGTCAAGCTCATTTCAGTGACTCAGGCCAGCGGCAGACATCCAGCTGTGTTGATGTGCAGCGCTTACAACTTCTACCCACACCAGATCAAAGTTTCCTGGATGAGAGATGATAAAGTTGTGAAGTCTGATGTGACTTCAACTGAGGAGATGGCTAATGGAGACTGGTACTACCAGATCCACTCTCACCTAGAATACACTCCCAAATCTGGAGAGAAGATCTCCTGTGCCGTGGATCACGCCGGCTTGACTAAACCCATCATCATAGACTGGGGTAAGAGGAAACATTTATTTTCCCTCACATAGGACTGTAAATTACATATTATGACAAACAAAATTTTAGCCAATATTAAACACTATAAATATTCAAATAAAAATGGCTCCTGTACTTCACAGATCCCTCTCTTCCTGAGCCTGACAGGAATAAAATCGCCATTGGAGCTTCTGGTCTGGTGCTGGGAGTCATCATTGCAGCTGCCGGACTCATTTACTACAAGAAGAAATCAACAGGTCAGTGAGAATGAGAGCAAATCAAGCTTATTCTCATCTATGTTTATACATAATCTCTCTATTCAAGATCTTTATCCATTTTATTTTGATAGGGAGGATCCTGGTACCATCTTAATGATGGTAAGTTTTTAAGTAACACTTTGAAAACTCTAACAGTTTGTCATAATAAAATAAATTATCATCACATTGTTAAACTGATTCACATAATTATCACACAAATTACAGGTCAGACTGACTGGAAGAGGATTCAACTTGACTCATGGATGGAGAAATCGCTTTCTGAACTTTACACTGATGTCTCATTTTTAACAACACATACAATTTTGGAAAATGAAAACAATAACAACAAATCAAATAAATTCGATATTTGCAATTTTTTATTGAATGTTGATGATAATATAATGACATGTAAAATATAGAGATTATACAGAGAAGTACAGATTATTATTCTTGCTGGCTTTTCACCAGTACTTTTACTAGATTAACATGCATATAGATTCATAATGTTGTAAAACACATTCTTGTAAGTTTCTGTTACTAATAAGAAGCTCTGGGTCTGAGAAGTCTTTTTCTGATTACTATTTTACTCTTATTTACCATAAAGCATATATTAGAACTAAATTTGTGCAGTCTATTGTGTAACATTTGATTGAAAAAAATATATATTTTGCATAAATTAGATTCATTTTGATAATGATTCTTCTGTATGATTTGATGACTGCAAAATATCCTTGTTTTCTTCTTCAGAAACACCATTTGAAACAGTTCTTGGTTCTATGCTATATGTTCATTCCAGCTCTAAATAAATTTGTCTTTTACCAAAGTTTTACAGTTTTTTTTTAATAGTCTATATGGTTTCTCAGTATTCAGAATGCTTTTTAAAAACTCCTTACACAGTAGATTTTTTTTTTCTAAAATGCAACCACACTCAGCAGTTCATCTTTCTTCCAGAATGCCCAAAAACACTTAATTTTCACCTGAAAATTAACTTATTCTATACCATAATGTAGCAAACATTCTCAACTATCATAACACAATAACCTGCATGGTTGCATTACAAAACCATTTATCTGAAGATTTATCTTCCTTTATAAAAACAAAGGAATGACAGCTCTTTTTGTGTTTCATGCACTGCAGTACATGTTATTAGCTAGATAAATCACACATTTTGTAATTTAATTCTTTCAACAAAAAAGATACTTCTCTCTAACACTTAAAAAAATGTGCCTACAACATATCCATCTGTAAACATATATATTGATGTGGATAGCAATTTTTAAAAGAAATTTCGTCTGCTCACAAAGACTGCATTTATTTAATTTAAAATACAGTTAAAACATTAATATTGTGAAATAATATTACAATTTAAAATAACTTTTCTATTTGAATATATTTTAAAATGTATTTTATTGGTTTGTTGGAAAAGCTGAATTTTCATCATCATTAGTGTAGTCTTCAGTGTCACATGATCAGAAATCATTCTAATTTGCAGATTTGGTGCTCAAGAAACATTTATTTTTGTTATCAATGTTAAACAGTTGTGTATTTTTTTTCCCCTTGATTCCTTGATGAATAGAAAGTTCAAAAGAACAGCATTTATCTGAAATACAAAGCTTTTGTAACATTGTACACTACTGTTCAAAAGTTTGGGGTCAGTAAGAATTTTTATTTGCATTTTTTTGAAAAGAAATGAAAGAAATTAATACTTTTATTCAGCAAGGATACATTAAATTGATCAAAAGTGACACTAAAGACATTTATAATGTTACAAAAGATAATATTTCAAAATTAACGCTGTTCTTTTAAACTTTATATTCATCAAAGAATCTTGGAAAAAAAATTATATACAAATATTTTGTAAAATTGTACACAATAAATGTTTCTTGAGGAAAAATAAATTACATTTTAAAATATTTTCAAATAGAAAACAGTTATTTTATATTGTAATAATTTTTCACAATATTACTGTTTTTTACTGTATTTTTAATAAAATAAATGCAGCCTTGGTGAGCAGAAAAAACTGCTTTTAAAAACATTAAAATCTTACTGATCCCAAACGTTTGAACGGTATATGTCCAGACATCCTGGCCATTACCCAGAAATACACATAGAACTGATAAACTAGTTGATATTTAATTAAAAACAACAACAACAACAAAACACCTTCTGCAATCAAAAAGTAATTCAGGGGACCTGTAACGACAACTTAAATAAATTCATGGTTGCAAGTTAAAAATGATAACTGATTAATTTAATTAAACCTTTTAAGTTGCATTTTGTTAAGCTGTGGTGACGATATAATATTGACCATTATATTAACTCAATATTATTTCTGCATTAACTCTTTTTTGTAAAAAAAAAAAAAAAAAAAATTAAGTTGTAGTAACGTAATTAATTGTCTTGATTACCTTAGAAATTGGGCAGTGGATTTCTAGTTCCCAGCATGCTTTGCATAGGACTAGATAAGGAGAACAAATGTTGAAATTAAGTGTTATTTTATTTATAAATCAAGGGAAGGACCTTCACTTCACTTCAGTGTTTAATACTGTTATGTTTTACATTTAAAAGAATTTCTGTAATGTTTTTGTGAAAACCATTGTGCTGAAGAGTAAACGATATGAAGTTAATCACTACATTGACTCTTTAAAAAATGACTGTAATAATGCCAGTGACAAGAATTATCTTACTTGTTTATTAAATTCACACGCTAAATGTATAAATTATAATAGTTTAATGGTGAATACCTTTAGGAATCAATACATACATATAAAGGAAACCAATAAAAAACCAAAAAACACACTGCAGTCATTTATTAATCCACATTTATTCAGTGTTACTTTGGACAAAAAACTAAAGCAAATACATTCTGAACATGACGAGTTCTTTAGCCATGAGAACAGAAAATTGAACATCTATTCATAAATTAAACAATATAATCAATAAATAATGCAACCAATGATTAAATTTTTTTATTCTTTTTATTTAAAAAAATGTGTCTATCATTAGGGATGGGTATATTTAAGCAAATACTGTTTTTATCACAGACACTTATTGATACACTTGATTGATACTACTCACCATAATTTGGTGCAAAAAAAAAAGACGATAAAAATATATGAAAAGCTTCAGCAGTTACTTTATTATTACTTATTTTTTCTTTGCAGAAATAAATTGTGTCCTGATTGAGACTGTGACAGTGTTGAGGCGGCAGAGGTAGAGGTGGTGGAGAGTTGTGTGAGAAGAGGAAGAGTGTCTTTCTTACCCCACCACCAGAGGACAGGGTCTTCTGAGGCAAGGATAGAATGACACAACACTCTTCATCTTTTCATGGATGGTTGATGCAGCATTTTGCTGTAGAACGTGTTCATAATGCAGTGTCAGAGACCAGATTTCTTGCAAATTGGAAGCTGTTATTTTTTTTACAATATTATTTTTGTCAGGTTTATTGATTTTGGTTAAACGCAAATTTCACATAGCAAAGGCATGAGAAAATTATGTCTAACTTATTTATTCCTCCTCCTCCTCTTCATCCCCTTCCCCATCCTGGGCCTGCACAGTCACCTCATCATCTTTCTCCCGGAGCTGAAAGGAAGAATTAATGTAGCTAATCATGTATACAACTGGTCAAAAGTCCAGAATCTTTTTAATGTTTTTAAAATATGCCTCTTATGCTGACCAAGACTGCATTTATTCAATCAAAAATACAGTAAAAACAGTAATATTGTGAAATATTATTTTTATTTAAAATAAGTATTTTCTTAGTGAATATTTAAAAATGTAATTTATTCCTGTGATGAAAATTTTCAGCATCATTACTCCAGTCTTCAGTGTCACGTGATCCTGCAGAAATCATTCTGATATGCTGATTTGGAGCTCAAGAAACATTTCTTATTATTATCAATGTTGAAAACAGTTGTGCTGCTTCATATTTTTGTGGAAACCTTGATATATATTTTTTCTTACTGACCCCAAACTTGTGAATGGTGTACACAAAAATATTAAGAAGCAAACATTAATAATAAAAAGAAATGTTTCTTGAGCACCAAATCAGCATATTAGAATGATTTCTGAAGGATCATGTGACTCTGAAGACTGGAGTAATGATGCTGACTTCTGACTGCCAAATTTAAATGAAAATACACTTCGTAATAAACACACACATTCTCAAAGAACTTACATTTTGACAAAATACTTTCCCAGTCGTTCCCACACTTCCCAATTTTTCACCCTTCCCTTGACTCTATAGGGTCCATTGTAGTGGCCTCCTCAAAAATACCATATCATCATCCAAAAATATTAAACAATAATTTTACAGCTCATACCTTTAAATGAATTTGCTTTATGTTTTCCCTCCAACTAGTAATGTTTGGATAGGTCGCGCCAGACTTTTTCTTGTGAATCTTACTTTTGAATTCTGAAGTGGTCCAGCTGTTGAAGGACAGGCAGAGTGGACACATGTATCATATTGCCTGTCACGTTAGATGTGTACAGAATGAGCATCAGATTGATGAACTCCACAGTCATCTTCTGTGACCTTTTTAAGTTTGAGATGAAATTATTAAGTTTCTACAAGGGATGTTTATGATTATGTTGAATGATTAATTGTTGATAATGATGTAATCGCTAAAATTGATCACTGGTCGATTAAGCAAGGTCTTCATTAGAGTGTTCATTAGTTTTGAGGTGTGTAAAAAACACATTCAGTCGACACACAAGGAAAAATGAAGTGAGCACCCTGTAGTTACATATATAAAATATATTTATTGGCTAATTTGGCACTGCACAGACCGATCGGCGTATGACATTAAAGTACCTTGAAAGCCATTTTTAAAAGCATAAGGAGTCGTCTGCTCTCGAATTGCTCTCTTTGTACTTTAATATCATACAATGATCATTGTGTCAATGCATCGACTGGCTTGCATAACTCTGGCGTTGTGAACAGTGAGTGGATTATGATTATAACTTAAACACCTGTTTTTGACACTGCTCAATAAATCTTTAAGTTGTTATTCCGCCATCTCTCTCTCGAGTCTGATATCTCCTTATAGATCCATGATATAATGGCTCAGCTCTCAAAAGGAAAAAGATGAGGAAAAACTTATAGCCGTCTTGACCTTAGACTGGACTTGTTGGTGCACACCCCAAAGCACCGTCACAAAGGACTCATTTACAAATTCCACTATCCTTTTATGAGCTTAACTGTTAAAAACAAATTATTTTAACAAATTATAAATTCCACAGAGTCATTTACACCATGCTCTCTCGTCTTACATCTTGTATCTTTTTTTGTGTGTGTAAATCTAATTATTCCAACAATACAGCTGTGATCCGCATTCTAAACATTTTTAGGCATTTTATTTATAGTTTAGTGTATAGTTTATCTCATTATTACAGGGGAATAAACACAGGCTCAGTGTGTTGAGGAAAGCTGAGGAAGGAGCATACAGAGGAAGGTCCGTGAGCCGAAATGTCTTTATCACCCTGTGAAATAATGAGATAAATTATGAAATAAAGTGCCTAATAGTTTTTGTGTGTGTGTGTGTGTATCACAGCTGTATTCCAACAAATTATTAAAGAAACAGTACTCATTTAGTTTGACCAAATAAAAAATCTCAATTACATATCGCAAGAGAATATCATTAACATCATATATTTATAAAATATACAGTCGTGGCCAAAAGGTGTGAGCGCATCTGCACGCACAGTGAGGCCAAGACTTTTGGAAGATGGCCTGGTGTCAAGAAGGGCAGCAAAGAAGACACTTCTCTCCAAAAAAAACATCAGGGACAGATTGATCTTCTGCTGAAAGTATCGTGAATGGACTGCTGAGGACTGGGGCAAAGTCATATTCTCCGATGAAGCCCCTTTCCGATTGTATGGGGCATCTGGAAAAAGGCTTGTCAGGAGAAGAAAAGGTGAGCGCTACCATCAGTCCTGTGTCATGCCAACAGTAAAGCATCCTGAGACCATTCATGTGTGGGGTTGCTTCTCATCCAAGGGAGTGGGCTCGCTCACAATTCTGCCCAAAAACACAGCCATGAATAAAGAATGGTACCAAAACACCCTCCAACAGCAACTTCTTCCAACAATCCAACAACAGTTTGGTGAAGAACAATGCATTTTCCAGCACGATGGAGCACCGTGCCATAAGGCAAAAGTGATAACTAAGTGACTCGGGGACCAGAACGTTGACATTTTGGGTCCATGGCCTGGAAACTCCCCAGATCTTAATCCCATTGAGAACTTGTGGTCAATCCTCAAGAGGCGGGTGGACAAACAAAAACCCACTAATTCTGACAAACTCCAAGAAGTGATTATGAAAGAATGGGTTGCTATCAGGCAGGATTTGGCCCAGAAGTTGATTGAGAGCATGCCCAGTTGAACTGCAGAGGTCCTGAAAAAGAACGGCCAACACTGCAAATACTGACTCTTTTCATAAATGTCATGTAATTGTCAATAGAAGCCTTTGAAACGTATGAAGTGCTTGTGATAATATTTCAGTACATCACAGAAACAACTGAAACAAAGATCTAAAAGCAGTTTAGCAGCAAACTTTGTGAAAACTAATATTTATGGAATTCTCAAAACTTTTGGCCATGACTGTATATATATTGTTAAAAAAACAAAACAAACAAACAAACAGCAACAAAAAAAAACACTGGATGCTGGATCCATTGGTGACATGATTGTTCCTCCACTTCTCCGCAGGCCTCTTCCAAAGCTTGAAGAATACTAGGTTGTAAGGGTTGTGATCATATACTTTCCATCTCCAAGAGGAGAAGAACTTCTCAATTAGATTTAGGAAAGGAAAATATGGTTAAAAGCACTTAAATTTTAAGAGAGAAGAACATTATGTGAAAAGCTTGCTTTGTCTCTTCAACACAAACCAGTCCTAAACATGTTGTGTGCATCTGTCCCATCATTCCGTCTTGTGCATGTGAAATAAAATCAGTCATAATCAAGAAATGTCATTTCTTATGGTTTTGTTGTTGTTGTTTGTGTGTGTGCATTCATTTAATGGTCCTTGTTAATTTCGTTTCAAATACCAGGAATATGTTGCACTTGGTGAAATCAGGTTCTGAATTACGATAGTGAGTATGCAGCTACTGTAAAAGTACTATCACATATATTACCGTAGTTCCTGTAATTTTACATTATTTGATATATTTAAAAATATAATCTTTAAAATCATCATAATCATCACTGTGTTCTTCCTTCAATACAAATATTAATAAAACATATATATATAATATTTATGTGAAAATAAATAAATTTGTGTTAATTAGCAAAACATCAAATGTTTTTTTTCTCTCTGAAAGTACAGTAAATCAGGTTAAATGAAACCCGTTAACACATTTCAAAAACAAAATACTATAAAACATACTCCTAAAATATTCAGCCAGATAGAGTATGAGAAAGAGAAATGTTTGCATGAAATGTATGAAGTCACATTTATCCTGAATCTCTATAAGAGAATCTCATCTACCACATCATGTCACATTACTGTAGTTCTGGTCAGGTTGTTTGAAGCCCTTGTATGCTTTGTGAACTTCAGCTAAGACTCCAAGCTAATGTTTTCACAAGCCATCTCCACCAGGTAAGTTTTTCATGCTCATTTGGATTTCTGTAATACCCTACAGCTTTCTATAGAAAAGGACATGGTCAACTACAGCAGCACAGATCTCATCAGAGCCTTCCTCCAACCCCTCTTCCTCCTATAATTTCAGCACTTTCTTCGATCCAAAACAATCTAATCTGTGGTTCTGACTGTGTGAAAAATTTTGTGTTCACAACTGTGATTTAACTGTGTTCAGGCCAGGGTATGATGATATAGTGATGGATTTTGAATGCTAGTACTTTTTACATGAGCACATGGCGTAAAATGCTGAATTTGTATTTTTTAAGTTTTGAAAAGAAGGTTTAACAGATTTGAAATACATATTATTCAGGAAAAGTGTTCATATAGATTTGGAGGGTGGAGATGTTGAAAATACATTGTATGTTTCATTAACTCTAAGTTTACATTACTTGTTGTACTTACTGTTTTCTATATGACATGAGGACATGACTGCAGCTGCCATTGAGACCCAAAATCGGCATGTCCAGTGCAAGAAGGCATTGACTTTTTAATTTTACTAAACATTGTTTTATTTTCGAATGATAATGACTTACACTCTTTTTGAGCACTTAAGCTTCACTGAAACTTGATTGTCTATAGATGTTTAAGAGGCTGTTGTGTCGAACTTGATTTATTGCAGTTTTGAGGCATTCAGTTTTATTTTGATTATAGAAAATAAATGTGATTAGTCTTCTATCAAAAGTTTAAAATACTTAAGTACTGTTAAAATCAGATACTCTAAGGCCTGGTTTCACAGACAGGGAATAGACTAACCCTTACGAAAAAAGAAGTTTATTCAAGTGTGCTATTAGTATAATTCTTTTAAACTAAAAATAAGAAAGTATGCTTTCAGTCTACTTTTTATGTTCTTGTCAGATATATACTTTATGTACTTCCTATAAGTATACTTAAAATTACACTTAAGTATACTTGACTTACTGATAGTAAAGTCTTTTTTGAAAAGTATATTTGGCCTATACTTGCACTCAATTTTTTGATTGAGATATACTTAAAAGTATAATTAAGTATTCTATTACCTGGCTTGTAGTTATGTTTGGTCTTTTGATTGGAGTAGCCATATAGCCTACTTTTTTCACATAGTTTTGCATACTGTCCTATAAACATACATTTTTGTAAATATTGATTGAAAATGGAATATTGATTAAAAAAAATAGATATGTGAGAATCAGAATTTTTGTCTAGGCTAGTTCACTGGATCTACTTCACTCTTTCACCACCATTAACTCAATTTTCCATTTATCCATGTTTTCACTGTTCGGGGGTGCTATTCCGCTTCTTTTAGAATAGAATCTCCAATCAAAGTACAGGAGAAGAAGAAGCAGAAACAAGTGATAGAATTATCTACTAACAATGCAATTTAAAATAACGCGATCATCAAACATTAACAGCATGAAAATCAAAACTGTCTAACGTGACTGAATGAAATGTCAACCCAGGAAGAGCTATAGGACTATGAAGCTTTGATGGTGTTGATGAACTCGATCTACTCCATCTGTGTTTTGATCATAGTTAATCCCACCTGGACGAAGTCTTTGACAAAGATGCCGTTTTATTTGCTTTTTGTTTAAAAATGTTGCTTTTTTTAAATGAAACTTACCCTCATTCAAGTGTTGATAAAAAAGGATGAAAATGTTTTTTTTAAATGGAAAGTTAATGTACAGTAAAAATTTATATTTCTTGTATAAACAAATAATACCTAATAGAAACATAGTAGTACATCTAAAGTGCAAATATAATATATAAATAGTAAACTATGAGTATGATTTTAACTTGCAGTATAAAACTACTAAAGTAGTAGTTTACTGAGCACCTTTTCAGTGTGTTTTGATAAACTACAAAATGTACTACTAAAATAATAAACCACTAGTATAAACTTATAAGTTTACTTACAAATGAGAAACGTAGTTGTGAACTTAAAGTGTACTACTGTTACACTTATATTACACTTAAAATATACTTTTAAATCTAAAAGTAGGCCAATTTAGTCCCAAGCAGTATTGAAACAGTACACTTACAAGTTTACTACTACTAGATTAATATTAGTATACTTACTTCATGAAGTATACTTAAAACATACTTGAACATTACTTAAGTATACTTAATAAAATGAACTTCAATTGTACTTCATTTTCATAAGGGAAGCAGGATTAAGCCTCAGTTCAATTAACACATTTAAGTTGCTTTCATAAATGTACCCAAGAAAAACATTACAGGTGTGCATCTTGAGATAAAACAATGGCACTGACATATTTTAAGAGATGTCAGTGCAAGTTTGTTCAGTTAAAACAGCTTAAACAGGCATACTCTTTATACCTATGAAAATAAAGTTGCCTGAGAAAAATCTAAAGATGGGTCAGTTTTCATCAAACTCACAATATTTATAAGGGCATATAAAGAGCTATGTTAATTTTCTTATATAACATCTGGTTGGAGTTTTTTCCAATTTGATGAGGATTTTGATGACTACCTGATTCCATAGATAACAAAGAAAATAAAAAGTTAAAGATATCTGGCTTTCTTACATTTTGCCACAATTTTACTATTAGTGCTGCTGTTAACATCATATTTAGAACAGTTATAAGGAAAATAAGCCAAACCAAAATGAGAGTTACTTTCACATGAATAGGGAACTTTGGTTTCAGCATTGGCATGTTCACTGTTGTTTGAGGAAATAGGATATTTCATAGTTCTAAATATTTTATGCAAGTTTGGCTGTATGAATGAATGTCATGGGTATTTGGGGACTTTACATAGTGGTTTAACTTCCACAGGTTTGGTCTCATCAGGCCACACCAAGACAATAACACTGTGTTGTGTGTGTTTACCATAGCGAATGTTATGATGTTATAATAAGTGTAATGTAAAGTTTTATATTTTGAATAGTTGCATATAATAAAGGCATGTTATCAGTAACTTAAGAGTTATTTTCCATTATTAGAAAATACATAATGATGTTTGTTTCTTTCTAAATATGAAGACTATCTAACACATGTTGACTTTGTATGATTCTGGGGACTTTTCCAAACTGGTTTGATCTGTTACCTAGTTTAACCACATTTATATCCTCACAATAATGATGTGTTTGTGTTTTTTATATCTGAAAAACACAAATAAGGAATTATTATAATAATACATTGGCATACATTGCACAAGAAACAATGTACCAGGACTATCACACATCAGAACTATTAGCCATGAGAATGAGCCAAGATTAGATGGCATTTATTTTTTGTTTATCTGGCAGCAGTCACTGGCACACATTCAAGTACTGTTTGTTTGTTTGTCTATCAATGCAGTGAATTGTTTTCTCTCCATACCAGTCCATAACCCAACCTTACAGAGTTAGAACGCTGTACCAATTCTATGAAATGCAGTGTGCAAAAAAACTTTGAACTTTTTTCGTTTCAGTTCAGTTCTTGATTATTTTGTCCTGTTTCGGAATTACCAACTCCAATTTACCTAGAAACCAATGACATAACAAAAGAATTCTGCTCTCATTGGCCAGAAGCTCTTCTTCTCCAAACCGGTTTGTGTTTATGTAATATGTATGTTGCTGGTTTCTGCTGGTGGTTTGATGGATTGGGGAACTATCTTGCAACCTTGAATGCAGTTTTGGTTTTAGATTTTAAGGTCTATTAGAGCAGCTTCCATTCCAGCACTTCCAAACCGTCCATTCACAACACAGTCTGTTTTTTTTTTTTCTCACTACCTTTAATAAATGCTTAAATACTGTAAATGTGCTCTGGTGCATATAGACTGACTGTATGTTTTTTGTCATCTATATAATTATTCATCCCCCACCCTTTAATAGCAGCCTCTTCGCAAGATCACAAAACAATTCCGGCAGAAATGTGCCACACAAACTAAAGTCAGACATCAAGGGCCAACGGATGCTTTCTACTAAAACTGGGATGCCTGCCGATTGTTCCCATGAGTTTTTATTTGGATTAGTGGTCTGTTTACACCTGAGATTTAATTACCTTAACAACCTCAGTTCCCTTTTTGATTTTGCACATTTCGTCCATTTGACATATTGATGTTGCTTTAATTTCAGTAATGACAGACAAATCTGGTTTTAAAAGGATTTAAAAGGATTTAAAGTGGTAGAAATCTGCACTATATAAATACACAGTGGGTACGGAAAGTATTCAGACCCCCTTAAATTTTTCAATATTTGTTATATTGCAGTCATTTCCTAAAATCATTTAAGTTCATTTTTTCCCCATTAATGTACACACAGCACCCCATATTGACAGAAAAACACAGAATTCTTGACATTTTTGCAGATTTGTTAAAAAAGAAAAACTGAAATATCACATGGTCACAAGTATTCAGACCCTTTGCTGTGACACTCATATATTTAACTCAGGTGCTGTCCATTTCTTCTGATCATCCTTGAGATGGTTCTACATCTTCATTTGAGTCCAGCTATGTTTGATCATACTGATTGGACTTGATTAGGAAAGCCACACACCTGTCTATATAAGACCTTACAGCTCACAGTGCATGTCAGAGCAAATGAGAATCATGAGGTCAAAGGAACTGCCTGAAGAGCTCAGAGACAGAATTGTGGCAAGACACAGATCTGGCCAAGGTTACAAAAATATTTCTGCTGTACTTAAGGCTCCTAAGAGCACAGATGCCTCCATAATCCTTAAATGAAAGACGTTTGGGATGACCAGAACCCTTCCTAGAGCTGGCTGCCCTGCCAAACTGAGCTATCAGGGGAGAAGAGCCTTAGTGAGAGAGATAAAGAAGAACCCAAAGATCACTATGGATGAGCTCCAGAGATGCAGTCAGGAGAATTGGAGAAAGTTGTAGAAAGTCAACCATCACTACAGCCCTCCACCAGTCGAGGCTTTATGGCAGAGTGGCCCGACGGAAGCCTCTCCTCAGTGCAAGACACATGAATGCTCGCATGGAGTTTTCTAAAAAACACCTGAAGGACTCTAAGATGGTGTGAAATAAGATTCCCTGGTCTGACGAGACCAAGATAGAACTTTTTGGCCTTAATTGTAAGCGGTATGTGTGGAGAAAACCAGGCACTGCTCATCACCTGTCCAATACAGTCCCAACAGTGAAGCATGGTGTTGGCAGCATCATGCTGTGGGGGTGTTTTCAGCTGCAGGGACAGGATGACTAGTTGCAATCGAGGGAAAGATGAATGTGGCCAAGTACAGGGATATCCAGGACGAAAACCTTCTCCAGAGTCCTCAGGACCTCAGACTGGGCCGAAGTTTTACCTTCCAACAAGACAATGACCCTAAGCACACAGCTAAAATAACGAAGGGGTGGCTTCACAACAACTCCATGACTGTTCTTGAATGGCCCAGCCAGAGCCCTGACTTAAACTCCATCTCTGGAGAGGCCTAAAAATGGCTGTCCACCAACGTTTACCATCCAACCTGACAGAACTGGGTGCTTCTGCTACTAAATACTGAGCAAAGGGTCTGAATACTTAGGACCATGTGATATTTCAGTTTTTCTTTTTTAATAAATCTGCAAAAATGTCAAGAATTCTGTGTTTTTCTGTCAATATGGGGTGCTGTGTGTACATTAATGAGGAAAAAACTTAACTTAAATGATTTCATATATATATATATATATATATATATATATATATATATATATATATATATATATATATATATATATATATATCAATCATTAATATTTTTGTGTAACCTACATTATTAGACACACTTCTTGTCTTTTTCTATGAAGGCCCTTTCAAAGAGCCCTGTCTTTAAAAAAAGGTGTCCAGTCTTCACCAACTTAAATCTACCTAGCAACTGGTGACATCTAAAAGTTTCCCTTCTCTCACTGAGAGATCAGTGGCAGATCAAACTTCTTCAAAATGGTTTGTGGCTGATGTTTCACATGAACAATGCTACCAATGGAACTGAAACTGAAAGCTGTAGAGGAGTTTGTTAGTTTCCTCTTAAAGACATTATTTTATTGTATTTTCTTTCTTCTTTCATTTTATAGGACCATGGTTTGACGATACTTTAAATAACTCCACATAAGACCTTTTTTCAGTAAAATGCAGATAGTGACATGGTTAGTAATGCTGTTCCCAGCATTTGCAGAAGGTTCATATGGTTCAATAGAAAATTAATGTTATGATATATCATGTCATTAGATCCAAATAAAGTGACCTTATTTTGAACAGCATAAGTGTTTTGCAATCAAAGAAAAGAAATGCTTCTATATTTAATATGACATATTATTTAGATGTAACTGAATAATGTTTAGATTTCAGTTTGCCTAGAGACTCAGCGTGTAGTAAAATGTCTCTCTTGTGATTGGTTGTTTTGGAAAGTTGCATGCTGAAACCAGTTCATGGTTGTGGTTTTGTTTGACAGACGCCAAGCCTCTGAAACTAAACCCTCCTAAATTGATTGTCAGCTTTCTGCGGGAAATATCAGCGTGTTTTACTTTCTGATGAGTGGGCCAAACCATATAGTATCAACAGAGTATCAAATAGCCTATGTATTAAAATTAATCATTTTAAATTAAATAAAAATTTTACATTTAAATTATGAGCCTGATTAAAAACTTGTATTTCTTTATATTAAGGCATGAAGACCATCAAACATTGTAAAATGAAGGTGTTCAATGCATTTGTTGATTATCAAATGTTATAACACTGTAATATTATGAATGAAAGTATAAGCTATCTTCATCAAGATGACAGTAACTTTCACATAATTAATGGATTTTCTGATAATCATGTGACTTCTGTATGTGGAAGTATCACAACACTAAATATTTGGTTTAGGTTTGGCTGTGTTCATGACAGCCACGGAGCTCTGGGGACTTTCCAAAACTGGATTGACATGATTGTACTGGTAAAATACTGAAATAGGCTCTTTTGCAGGAATGTTGAAGCATCAACAACACAATGATGTTTTGCCAATCTGATAAAAAATTTTTAAAAAAAAATCCCTATAGTTTCATAATATTGTAATCACAATGATAATGTCGCTGTTTTGATGAGCAATTATGCCATAAAACAGGATGTCAGATATTCCACAATGTTACATATAATGCAAATCTTTTACATAGCAAATCTTTAATTCAAATACTATCTACCTATAAAAAGAGAATGACTTCAATACAATCTGCTAGACTGCAATCATCCATCTATAATCTATCCATCCTCCAGGCCTCTTGTTCTCTGTAGGGTAGCAGGGATCCTGGAGAATATCTCAGGCAGGGAAATCTCCTGCATGGATGGCAGTACATCACAGGTCGGTTTAGACTGCCATCTTGTGGTTATTAATATTTCAGGTACCCAAGATATTTACTGTTGGGGTCGTACTGTCATCTAGTGGTTATAAATACAAATTACAGACTATTGTCTCAAATACATTATACTCACCATAAAAATCAAAACTGACAATTCTTATTTTTTTTAATGAAAGATTGCAGTATTTATTTTATAAATGATTTATCCATGCACATCATTCATTTTTATTTATTTATTTATTTTTTCAATATTCAAATTTATTCAATCTTTAATCAAAATAAATTCTCCCAATTGCAGTGTTTTTCGGTGTGAGGGCGGGACAACCACAATGATCCAACGATCCAGTCAATTCCTAATGGACAAAATCAAGACAATATGTACATCACAACAGGGAAGAAAAGTCTATCGTTTTCAGTTTTCTGTATAGTAACTTTAACCAAGCACTGTAAAAAATGACCGTGATTTTAATGGTAAAAGACTGTAAAAATGCTACGGTGAAAAACAGTTAATTGGTTTACAGAAAGTTTCCGTACTATATACTATATATATTTATATAGTGTGTGGCATTTGTAAAGACTAAGTTTATCCCTCACAGCCTCATTTTCATCCACAAGAACATTTATTTGGCATCTTTTATTTTGCTACTAGATGATCATCAAATACATGAGCAGAAAAAAAGTTGGTTACACTTTATTTTAACGTGTAATTATACACTGAAATACTGAGTAATGACAATTAACTTACAATAGGGTTAGGATGAGGGTTTGGTTTAGGGTTAGTTGCATGTAATTAAGCATAATTTTTAGTTATTACTATACTAAACACATGTAACATATGTAACAATGACACTGTAAAATAAAGTGTTACCAAAAAGGTCTTATGACTGAAATATGATTGGGATTCTTTTTTAATAAGTGTATCTTCCATATATGCTGCATAATAAGCTTTAATTTTTGATAAATTAAAAATGAACATTCCACATTCAATTTAGAGTGATTTCATTCTGTGACTCTTTATAAAACATATTATTTGTGCACATAAAATATACATTTCCCAGAATATTTGTGACTTTTATATTCTGCTTTGTTTCCCAGTTCCTGTTTCTCTGCTCCGTTTAGTTTTGGTTACTGACTATCTCCTTGTTTGTTTGTATGGATATATATCACCTGTCAGTCATTATGTTCATCTTGTATTTAAACTCCCTGTTACATTCAGATCTCATATGTGCTCAGTGGTTTGTGATTTTCTCCTGTTTCCATGAGTGTTAAGTTTAAATAAAGACTATTCTGAGTTCATTTTCCACCTCCTCATGTATGAAGACCAGACCGTTACAGTTTGATACAGTCATTATAAAAGCATTTATAGTAATTACAGTTGTGGGCAACAATGAATGATTTTCTTAGTGTGCTTCTTGTAGAAACAACTAATTTAACTGGTTTTATTTAAGTTAGAAATGTTATTTAATCTGACTATATTAACCTGACAAATTAGTTTACCTAAATGGACCAGGCCCTGGTCATTTCAAGGCTAGATTACAGCAATTCTCTTCCATTGTGTGCGATCAAACCTCTACAAATGATTCAGAATGCATCTCTCTGCACTGGCTACCACTCGCAGCTTGCATCAAGTTCAAGGCGGTTACGCTTTCTAACAGATCTAACAGCTCCCTCCTACTAGGCCTACGATCTGTAAATGAGCGAAAGCTGGTACCGTCACAGAGAGGCACAAAATCACTCTCCAGAATACTCTCCTTCACTGGTTCTTGCTGGAGGAATGATCTCCCCATCTTCTCCAGAGTTCAGAATCCCTGACAACATTCAAAAGACAGCTGAAAACTCATCTCTTCCCTATCCTACACTGTTAAAAAATTACTGTAAATTTTACAGTATAATACTGGCAGCAGGGTTGCCAGCCAGTTACTGTAAATTTTACAGTTGTGTTACTGTAATTTAATTTACAGAATTTCCCTGTATTCTGATTACAGTAAATAACTGTATTTTTTTAAATTATGAAGGGTCAATTTACAGCAATATTCTGTAAATTTGAGTCAAACCAACACGTGACCCCAGAATGCATTGCAGTTTACAGCAATATGCTGTATTATTAAAAAACAGCCAGCAGCTGTAAAATAATAATAATTCAATTACAGTGTAGCTTATGCTACTCTAGGCAATGCATGAAACTTTGTATTTTAAGCACATTTTGTGTTTATTTGTCTTTCACGATAAATCGCTGGCTGCTGTATTCCTCATTCGTCAGTTGCTTTGAATAAAAATGTCGGCAAAATGAATAAATGTAAACATAAGTGATTGATATGGGTAAATCAAGTAAAAACAGGCCAAACAGTGACTGTGTGTGAACCGGATATGGTTTAACTCCATATCCAGCTGTCATGTCACCCTGTAGCCCAAGACTGGTTGCCCACTGAAGCTAAGCAGGGCTGAGTCTGGTTAGTACCTGGATGGGAGACCTCCTGGGAAAAACTAGGTTGCTGCTGGAAGACGTGTTAGTGAGGCCGGCAGGGGGCGCTCACCCTGTGGTCTGTGTGGGTCCTAATGCCCCAGTATAGTGATGGAGACACTATGCTGTCAAAAAAAGCACCGTCCTTCAGATGAGACGTTAAACCGAGGTCCTGACTCTCTGTGGTCGTTAAAAATCCCAGGATGTCCTTCAAAAAGAGTAGGGGTATAACCCCGACATCCTGGCCAAATTTGCCCACTGGCATCTGTTCATCATGGCCTCCTAATCATCCCCCATACTCTGATTGGCTTCATCACTCTGTCTCCTCTCCACCAATCAGCTGGTGTGTGGTGGGCGTTCTGGTGCAATATGGCTGCCGTCGCATCATCCAGGTGGATGAGGAGATTCCCCCTTCCATATGTAAAAGTGCTTTGAGTACCCAGAGAAGCGCTATATAAATGTAACAAATTATTATTATTAAACTAAAAGTAAGGTTCAAAAATGAATATTAACACTTTGCCATGCAAAATTAACCCAGAAAGGATCTTTAAATAAGTCTTAACACAGAACTGAGTGTGATTTACTGTGATCAGCCACAGGGACTTCCTCAAAGTACAAATATTGAACTCAAACTAATTTAGTTAGTTAATCACCAAATGACAATATTTTAGGGGTCAATCCAAAGCTTTTTGGCAGTTAAAAAATGGTTTGTTCCTGCAGTTTTGTATTTACATTAGCAGACTGAAGGAATCATGATGTTAGATAAGATTAGCAAGCGGCATGACAGCTGAAAGAGGAAAAGCTTTTATTCCTCCTAGATACAGTCATGTCACTGTGTGGGTCAAACTCTGAGTGGGTGATGCAAACATCTTAAGAGGAAATACCTGCTTTTTCTCTGTTAAATATTTCTCTGATATTTGTTCGTCTCTCGTCGATCAAGATGGAGCTGTACATAACCATTCTTACTGTTGTTCTTTCAACTAATGCTGAATGTAAGTTAAAGTTTTTTTTAAATCAGGAATTGGTAAAATGACAAAACTGATCATGTGTAACACCATTAGTCATTCATTAAAACCTGCTTGTGTTTTTCTTGCCGTTGTAAATGTTTCCTTTCACACAACCATTGTTTGAAACCATACGACTATTATTGTCTTGTAAATTTTGTTTGTAAAATTTTTTAAACCACTTTGGTACTATTTCCCACAAGTAAGTAACAAGTAATTTTCAAAACACATGGTACAAAAAAATTATATAATGAGAACATTTGAAACATGTTTTAAGAGGAGCTAAGAAATGTTATAGTACTCCAAAACAGTGTCGTCATAAAACACAATGAACATTTAAAAATCGGTAATGTGTTATCAGAAGATTTATTCAGTGAAGATGTGGCCACAGTTTCAGTCAGACGTGAGAGTTTAATAGACCGCACAGTAGCAGTCAGTGCTCTTAAACAATTAATACAGTCATTTGAACACTTCACAGTCAATTTTTGTTGAATGTTCTTGATTTTTTTTCAATGTTCTTGTATTCAAGAAATTCCATATATATTTTCCTAAATATTTAGGGTTGCACTTTTTTTCTGATCCATTAACAGACAACTAATGTAAAGCCATATTCTGAAATGTTCATGTCAGGTGTCTGATTTCAGTCAGGATCAGCGGATGATTATTGAACACAAACACTACACCTGCGTAGGTTTTGATTGTAACACATTAAAAATTGATGGATAGACCTTATAAGTTACAACTATGCGAATGTAGCATTGAAAGAACATTCTGATAGATAGCATATATTATTTGGTCACTCTCCATAAAAACACAAGCAGTTGATTTTAAATTTTAAAGCAAACCGCAGTGACATAAGAAAAAATTGCATGTACAATGCCAAATTCAAGCCATAATGAAACAGTATTGGCCAGCATCACACAGCATGTACAGGGGTTTTTGAGTGAATAATTGAAGTACTGAACTAATTTTTTTTTTTTTAAAGAAAAAAACAAACTCTGTCATGACAAAGAACAGAGTTGGCTTGAGAAAGCCTGACCAGAAATTTTGAAAAGTTGAAAGCTTGAAGTTTTGAAGGTTTTCAGTTTGAAGAAGTTTTAAGTTTAAAACAAATAAACAATTAATCGTTCAATTTGATTAATTTTTTTTATATGAAACATGCTAGCAGTGTGATAATACATTCCCTTGCAACCAACCAGAATACCCTAGCAACCACCCTGTGTATCCGAGCAAGCACATAGCAACCACCCTGAGTACCTTTGAAACCACATAGCAACACCCTAGAAACCACCTAGAATACCCTAACAACTGCATAGCAACACCTTAGCAACCACTCTGAGTACCCTAGCAACTGCAGAGCAATACCCAAGTAACCACCTAGAATAATCCAAAAAAATTAGTCCTACACAAAAGATTGTTTCAACTACAAAAACCGGACAAATGTCTTGAAATAAACCATCAACAATGTTTTGACGTGTGACAACCATAGCAGAAGTGAAATAACTAACTATATTGACCTATATTGAAATAATTGAGATATTTCATGTGTAGGACTAAATTGACTTTATAATGCTCCTTCTATTTCAGTGTTACATGAATATTTTGGAATTCATGGATGCTCTGAGACAGATGGAGAGGATATGCATGGAATTGATGGAGAGGAAATGTGGCATGCCGACTTCAATCAGAAGAAAGGAGTAGTGACATTACCTGATTTCGCAATTCCCGTGGAATTTCCTCAGTACTATGAAGTCAGTGTTATTGAAATGAAAGGATGCAAAAGTGAAGTACCCTTTTTGACTAAAATTTTCAAGAGCCCACCACCAGAAATGGGTAAGGCATGAAAATTTGCAATTTTGAATGAAAATCAATACTACATACACATACAGGATATGGTAACTGTTTATAAAGGGCATCATTAATAATTAATAACCGATCTACAAATGCATTAAAAGTCAGTAGGCAGTTATAAAAACATCAATAAAAAGGCAACTTCCAAACAATACCTATCAATTAGTGAAATTATAATATAATAGTAATATATAATACATTTTAACTCACATTATGAATAATGACTCAAAGTTACTTTATTTCTATATTTGTTTAAATGAATTTAAAAAAAATAGTTATTTTTGTGTCTAGATGCACCGCAAACATCCATCTTTCCAAAGGATGATGTGCAGCTGGGTGTTCAGAACACCCTTGTCTGTCATGTGACCGGCTTCTATCCTCCATCTCTCAGCATCTCATGGACTAAGAATAATGTTAATGTGACAGAGGGCATGAGTTTAAGCCAGTACCGTCCCAGGGCAGATGGTACCTTCAACGCCTTTTCTACTTTTTAGATTTACACCTATTGAAGGAGACATTTACAGCTGCACAGTGAACCATGTAGCCCTCCAGGGTCAACCTCAGACCAAAACATGGGGTGAGTGGGATTTTCAAATGGAATGACTGTTACATTTTTTCAACTTTTTTTCTGTTAAAAAACATATTTTCATGCATATTCCAATATCCTATTCATGTTTTTTCCAGATGTTGATGTCGCCCTCCCAAGTGTTGGTCCAGCAGTGTTCTGTGGAGTGGGTCTCACTCTTGGACTGCTGGGAGTCGCAGCTGGAACTTTCTTCTTTATTAAAGGAAGCAACTGACTTAGAAGCAAACTGACAATATCTCTTATTGGAACTGGCGTATTATAGACAGCTATACTATAGTACACTTGTGTTGATCTGAAATTACAGCTTTGTCCCCGTTATGGTTGAATCACAGGACCGAATACCAGTTGCCTTGTTGAAAACTCTTTATTGTCATATGTGTCAGGTATAGGAGAGAAGCTTGTTCTGTTGTCTTCATATGACACTAACATATTCATGCAAACTTAACTCTCATGCATTTATACTTTACAAATACGTCTACAACGCTTTTATTTGCAGTTCATATGCTGTTAAATAATTAAATAATTTAAAAATATTTTTAAGAAAAGGTGACACTTTTTTGAGGGGGCATGGAATACCAGGACCTGATGGCCTAGTAACGGACTGATATTCCTGATATAAAATATATTTTTGGAAGCAAACGAGCAAAACTGAAACTGAACTCAACTGCCAGTGATCACATTGCATTTTTTATGTATGGAAAACAGCAGAACTGTTTGTTTCATGAACCACCTAATATTCTGATATTGCGAGTTTCTCCTAATCACAAGTAGTTTTTTTTGTTTTTGATAGCACACAATATATTAAAAAATATATCAACACTTAATTAGTTACATGCACAAATTACTATAGAGACATTGTGTGGTGTTATTTTTTCCACATATGGCATTTCAGGTGCGTGCACGCCATGCCAGAGTTTCCAGAAGTACAAGATTCCAACTTGTAAAAAGCATTCATGTCCTCATTCAAATCCTTTTCATGAGCAGTTTCCAAGGCTTTTGCACACCTCATATCTGATCACTGATCACTAATTGTACTCTAGTCTCTTTTTAAAAGCATGCACACCATTGATAAATTGCTATGGAAAACTTGGAAATTTAACTTGAAATTTTAAAATTGTTATTTGCAAGTCATGAACAATCTCGAAAAAATAAATAATTTAAGCATATTAGCCAACTAATAGCCTATTAGTTGAAGTCATAAGTGTAGTGATTTTGGATTAGCCTCAAACGAGGGCACCACAAATATTATGTATTAATATTAATATTGAGTAAGATGATTCCTTCCAATATTTCGGGGCACCAACCATGGACTCTCACCTTGAAAATGAAGAACATTCATGGAAGATTGTTGACTGAATTAGAATTTTATAAATTAGAGGAAATTTGTCATCTGACCAATCTGAAGGTCTTAGTGAGATTCGGGCGAGCTTGTAGATCCTCTGATTATCAACACAAGAATGACACAGTTTGCAATAAAAATGAATTTATTATAAAAAAGACATACAAGAGTAAAATTTCACACTCACTAAATACTACTAAGGAAAATGACTAAACTACTAAGAAATTGAATCAATAATCAAACAGAAACTACAAACTATTGCACAAATGGACGTTAACAAAATGAATGCCATAAATGAGCAATGGATTGGACAAAGCTATGAATGGATATTCGGCAGTCTATGGGGGAGTCAACTGTGGTCTTTCTGGATGCTGGTATGAAATAGTAAATAAGTATTGGGTAGTCGTGGCCTAGTGGTGAGGGAGTTGGGCTAGTAATCAGAAGGTTGCTGGTTCAATTCCCACACTGGCAGGAATTGAAAGTGGGGATTGTGAATGAACAGCACTCTCTCCACCTTCAATACCATGACTAAAGTGCCCTTGAGCAAGACACATAACCCCTAATTGCTCCCCTTGTAAGTCGCTTTGGATAAAAGTGTCTGCTAAATGATGAAAAATGAAAAGTAGAAAATAGAGAAGTAGGCAATTTCAGATGCACTTTAAGTAGACGTACGTCCGCATCTCACAAGAAAGTACGTCACCGAGGATGTTCTCGCTTACTCTTTTATGACTACTAAGGTTTTGGACATACTTATTCACTCGCCTACTGCTTTTTTCGCCTACTATATAGTAGAGAAGTAGGCGATGTTGGACGCAGCAAATGTCTTTAGGATGCTTTATTTCTTTTTCAAACCTTTCTCAAATTCCTTGTGGCAGTGTTCTGAACTCGTAGAGTCCAAACTTGTGAATTGGTTGAGGTATCACATTGCATTGGCTTTTATTCCAGATGCAGTTTCCACTGTATGTGCACAGTTTCCTGGATGAGGAAAAAGACATATTTCTGTCCATTTTTGGTGATTTCAAGCCAATATGTTTAGATATTGTCTTTCTCTTAAGGCCTTTCTTTACTCCTGCTGTACTCCAGCCAGAACCGGTTTGGTGGCCCTGAGAGTCCAGAAAGTTGAGAAAGTTGAATCAGCGTTGAGTCGTCGATGAGAGAGAGAACTCTGATTGGCTGACACTATAGCAAACTAGTCATTTCACACGAATATAAGCAAAAGTTATGAAAGCAAGCAAAGAAGTCATGACGGCACAGACAGAAGGTTGTTCAAATTTTATATCATCTTAAGGCAGGAACACACCGGTTGGCCGTCGGGCAGTTTTTATTCGTCAGCCGACTAAGTTTTCAGTGTGATCCGCACTGTCGGCTGGAGTTGGTCCTCGTCGGCTGTTTTTTTGGCCGATTCAACATGTTGAATCGGCGTCCAGGCGTCGATGAGAGAGAGAACTCTGATTGGCTGTTCACACTATGGCAAACTAGTCAGTTCACACGAATATAAGCAAAAGTTCTGAAAGCAAGCATAGAAGTCATGACGGCACAGACAGAAAGTTGTTCCAATTTTATGTCATCTTACCTGAGCACTCGAATGCATGAATATTTTCATAAAAACATGAGCGGAGTGGAATAAAGAATGTGATCAGCATGATTGATATTCAAAACAGTAAGTAAGCGATGATTTGTTTATGGTGTGAATACATGCAGTCTTAGTTTCGCTTTTCCTTTTTGAATGACGAATATTGACAAATATATCTGCTTAAATAGACAGTTATCTCCTTCATACACGGGTGTCGAGTGTCGGTTTAGTGTGTCAGGGCAACTTTGGACCCAGAAGCTGCCGACGTGAGCCAACCTCACAGTCTGCTTTCGTCGCCATTAGTTCGACGGCATTGGCTTGGTGTATTCCCGGCTTAAGGAACAAAGGCAACTTCGTGAGATTAGTCTGTGATCAATGGGCCATTGATGTCATCTTTCCTGCCCTCCACCTTTGGCAGTCCTGATTACAATAGTCATTTAGTTGTCATTGAGGGTCTTATCACAGTCTTTTGTATTAATCAAAGTGGGACAAAAGGATATTTGCTGTGAAGCTCTGTGCAATCATCTCTGCTGTTCACTACATAAGTTACAAACACTTGCAATCTGCAAAATATCAATAATTAAAAAATAAATGAATTGGATAGATCATAAATTACATGTCTTTTTATTTAGCACTGCAAAGATTTTTTTTTAATTATAACAGATGTTTACATATAGACCACAAGATATAATAATATCTGCATTTACACGAATGAAGCAGTTCAAAAGTGTATACACTTGATTCTCAATACTATCAGTAAATTCCTCCAGGCCCAGCACATTCTTTGGTTTTCTAGCATCTCCTGCATATTTGAACCCTTTCCAGCAGTGACAGTATTTCTCTGTTCTCAACTTTAAAACTTGCCGTCTCATCTTTGGACACTGCAGGAAAACACATTTATTCTTACCTATGAAACATATTTAAACATAACATGACAAAAATGTGTGGAATATATCATGAAAAAAAACCTCAAACTCTCCTGGCATCTATTTTTAAAATTAATCACAAGTGTTCGTTGGGTCACATGACCATAAATGTTGCAATTACTTCCTAGAAGTGACCATCGCATGTACCCTTCGCTAACAGCCTTGTGGAAGGGTCCTTCAAGAAGGGATTCAGTTGTTCACTTTCATTTAGAACAATCCTACATGGAATCCCCCTCCTGAAGTACCTTTCAATGGTGCAAAAATGCAATTTTTGTTTGTGTTAACAGAGTTGTGTTCTTCTGTGTTTGCTGTTAGATTAAAGACTTTTTTTTCTCCTTCGTCGTGTGTTTTCTAAGCCACCAAACCATAATATAACCAACCCCCACAAAACGAGTAATACAAAGAGAAACCATGGACTCACAAGTGCCAGATAAATCTGTGATCTGTGGATCCAGTTAACACCAAAGTCCCCACCCTCAAGTCTTCATCTTCCCAGTCGGTCCCGATGAATAATGATCTTCTTCTGCCGATGTTCCTGCCTGATTTCTCGGCTCTACCTCGCCTCGGGCTTCCCCTCCACCAGCTCAGCATGAGTCTCTGACTGCTCCAGGCCCATGTCTCCACTTTAGTGAAGATCATGTGAAGAACATTTGCTGCTCAAAACCTTATTTATCTGAAGCATTTTTCTTGAGGCCCTTTTTATTTGCATAAATTTTCTATATATGTTGCCTACTAACCATATGCTTGCAGTTTAACAAATATAATCTTTGTTTTATATTCACAATGTACCACAACAATATGTCTTTATAGAACTTAGTATCGTGAAAGTTGGCTTACCTTCCAACAAGACAATGACCCTAAGCACACAGCTAAAATAACGAAGGACTGGCTTCACAACAACTCCGTGACTGTTCTTGAATGGCCCAGCCAGAGCCCTGACTAAAACCCAATTGAGCATCTCTGGAGAGACCGAAAAATGGCTGTCCACCAACGTTTACCATCCAACCTGACAGAACTGGAGAGGATCTGAAAGGAGGAATGGCAGATGATCCCCAAATCCAGGTGTTGCATCTTTCCCAAAAACACTCATGGCTGTATTAACGGTGTGTAAAAAGGGGCTTCTACTAAATACTGAGCGAAGGGTCTGAATACTTTGGACCATGTGATATTTCAGTTTTTCTTTTTTTACTAAATCTGCAAAAATGTCAAGAATTCTGTTTTTCTGACAAAATTTTATTAAATAAAGTTACTATTCAAAGTTATGATTCAAAATGCAGATTGCCATATCATAGTGCCACTTAGTGTCAGATGGGTGTGAGTGCGGTGCACGATTGCGACCATCCTGCCAATTTTGGGATGTATGGTCTCTGACACTCTTACACTTCAGTGGTTGGATCACTAGTAATTGAAATTGGTCACTGAATAATGCAACAATTCGTTGAATTGATAACTTCATACTGTTTGTGTTTTCAAATGAAAGCAGTGTGCTGCCTAGCAACATTTGACATATCCCTGCACTAACTGGTTGAACAGTTATCTTGGACAGCCATCTCATGAACATGAACAACAAACTGACAGTAACTGGGATTCACTGTCAGTGAAAATGTCACTGCGAAAGCTCCTGAGTTGTCATCTTATATTGACACTGGCTGCATTCTTCGTAGCAGAAAGTGGTAAGTAACATGAGCCATAACGATATAATATAATTAAATGTCAACAATAATTTCATTGTTATTGTTATGATTGCTTGTAGTACTAGTAGTAATAATAGTAGAAGTGGTGGTGGTAGTGTAACCTTATTGGTTTATGTCAAGTTGTCATAACAAAGACATCTCAAACAATGTCATCTTTGCATTAAAAATGACATAATTGAGCGAATGACACTTCATGTCAGTTGTTATAAAATCTCCTTCATATTCATGATGTGTCATGTCACGATAATGAAGGTGTCATGTCAGTCTTATGCACAACCCTTCAAGTAAAGTGTTACCCATTATCTTAAGAAGGGTGACTCTAATGAGGATGGACCTTCTAAGGGAAATATTACTTGACATGTACTTTTTATAAAAATAACCATGCACTGCAACGGACTGATGCATCCAAGTTTCTTCTTGACATATTTATCTGACATTTTGTTCTCTGTCTATTCTCTTTCAGCTAATGTATATTACCGATACCGTATGTCAAGATGCATCTACAGCTCCTCTAATATCAGTGACATGGTGTATTATAACAACTATTATTTCAATAAATATCTATTCATACAATTTGACAGCACTCTGGGGAGATTTGTGGGGTTTAATGAGTATGGAATGAAACTTGCGGATTTCTGGAATAACGGCACCGTTGTGCAGGAAGAAAGAGCAATTGTGGACTGGTTCTGCAAAGGTAATGCTCAACTCTATGACTCCAGTATCTGTGATAAATCAGGTAAGTGGCACAAGACTCTTCTCTCATTTTTACTGTCAACATGTAGAGCAAATACTAGTAACTAGAAAATAATTATTAACAGAAAGTTTTAATATCACTAGAAATGGAAAGCATTAAATAGCATTTTTATTTAGTCAAATTTAAAAAAAAAAATTGTGAATAAAAAATAATTTATATTTATTGACCTTTCTTTTGTCAAATTAAACACACACACACACACAGGCAAAGGTTTGTTTTGCTGTATTAGTGAGGACATTCCATAGGAGTAATGGTTTTTATACTGTACAAACTCTATCTCCCGACACGAACCCTAATCCTAAACCTAACCATAAAAGAAAACTTTCTGCAATTTTACATTTTTAATAAAACACTGTTTAGTATGTTTTAAAAACTATTTTAGACATGAGGACTCACGAAATGTCCTCATATTTCATGTTTACGTCGTAATACCAGTGTAATACCCATTATATAAATTTGTGTCCTCATAAATCATGAAAACACACACACAGAGAGAGAGAGAGATAATGATTTTTATACTGTGTACACACTGTGTATTTAGGATGTTTCTCTTCTTGACTCAGTGAAACCAAAGGTTAAGCTCAGTTCAGTGATGCAGGCTGGTGGCAGACATCCAGCTGTTCTGATGTGCAGCGCATATGAATTTTATCCTCCACACATTAAAGTGTCCTGGCTGAGAGATGGTAAACTGATGACCTCTGAAGTGACCTCAACAATGGAGATGGCTGATGGAGACTGGTACTACCAGACTCACTCTGAGCTGGAATACACCCCAAAATCTGGAGAGAAGATCTCCTGTGTGGTGGAGCACTCCAGCTTCAATAAACCCATGATTTATGACTGGGGTAAGAGGAGATCACCTACTCTCATCTTACTTTAGTGGACAGCATATGTTTAACACACCAGTGTACCCTACAGATCCATCTCTCCCCGAGTCTGAGAGGAATAAAATCACCATTGGAGCTTCTGGTCTGGTGCTGGGAATCATCATAGCAGCTGCTGGACTCATTTACTACAAGAAGAAATCAACAGGTCAGTGAGAATGTTTCAGAATTACATTAGTCTATTTACATCATCCCTGTTCTTGCATGAAACATAATATATATATATATATATATATATATATATATATTTTCTTGACAGGGAGGATCCTAGTACCTCATTGATGATGGTGGATTTGATAACTCGTGCACATGATTAATAATTCGGTCTATACATATTTCAGTTCTTTTATTCTGACTGCAAGGGGACTAAGAATGAAGCATTTATCCTTTATGACACAATTATCAAACACAATCCTATATTGCACAATCCTTTAGCTGATGCTTTGTTTTATAATAACAATGTTATAAATATAGCATACAATCTGATGCCTATTTTTTCTGGGAAGCATTGTATGAATATAAGCTCATATTTGAGTAAGATCAGTGACAATGATGCAAATTATGTGACAATTATGTAAATGATATGTAAAATATAGAGATAATAGTGATTATTGTTCTCACTGAGTGTCACAGTCACCTTCTCTGCACTACATTTCCCATCATCCCTCATTCTACTCACCTGCACTCCATCTGCAATCACTGATCACCACCAGCTGTCACTCATCATCCGCACCATTCAAAAGACCCTCACACACTTCACTCTGGGTCTGATCTCATCTGTGTGTACTGCCACGACCTACCTGTTAGACTCATAGACGTAGAGGAGTTTGTATGCTGAATACATGAAACTAATCTGTGCATATTTTTCTTTTTTTTTTTTTTTTAAAGAAAACTGATTAGATGTGAATGTGTAAACTTGCATCTAATTGGTCAACGTGAGAAACGTGTTCTTGATTTTCATGTTCTGTATTTACATTTCTGCCATAAATGTTTCTTTGGAAATGGTTTTAAAGTTAAGCAAACTAATATTGATACAAATGAGATTTTCACTGTCTTTTATGATCAGTAATAGGTATTAATAATTTACTGGTCATCCATGGGTATTCTGATATTTTCTCTGTTCTGAACAGCTATTAACAAATAGCTATTAATGAACAGAAGGTCAAGGAGAGATGACAGGCTGATTAGAGGCTACCTGCCAAATAAAAACCTTCTACTGAAATGAGTCTTCATCTCGTAAGCTCACTTTTTTTTTTTTTTTAATTGTCGAGAGCACTATTCTTTGAAAATGTTGAAACGTGAAAAACCTTCTTAATGCTGACAAATGTTCCATGTGTACATTGGGTCCCAGGTGGACGAGTCCCATAGCAATGCTGTACTGTAGACCGAGAAGAGGTTTTACATCCCAATCAACCAAATGAAATTTAATATGCCCACAAATGCATTGCTAGACTGTCGTTCCTTCAGTGTTAATTGTCTCTCCTCCACAAGCCACAAAAGATTGACTGTCTCTGCCACGTTGATGGGGATTGTGTGATCAAAACTATTCAGTATGTGTTTGGATATCATATTTGGTATCAACTTTAACTTCCAGTTGACCATTCCCCATTTTCAATTGCAGAGTTGTGAAATTCTCACCCTTCTGAGCTTAACATGGTCACAGAAAAAGTTGTAATCAATTTGTCTAGCTCATGTATTGTATCCCTTTGCTGGGTCCTGTGTTGGAGGAATATTTTAGCACCAGCTGTGATGATAGACTTGCAGTAGCTTGTGAAGTGGTTTAGTTCACCACAGTTGTTGCAGCTTTTGTTGTATGCACAGCACCTACTTTTCTGGCGGTGCAGTTTAAGCAGCGTGTTTTTTGAGCAGCATATATCTATTTTTTGGTTCATACTTCCTCATACTTACCTCTGATTATTCTTGCAGCAAGCATGTTAACAGCCAAGTGAAGGTTGTTTTTTTATTATTTCATCCAACACTGTTTGTAAAATGATCGTGTTTAATCTGGTTGTTGATTATCAAACGTTGAAATGTTGGGTGTAGGAATTGAGGACGAACCAGACAAATAAATCTTCCAGATGATTCGTCTAAACTTAACTCCATACAAAACTCATCTCAGTCTCAACACGCAGGACCCAAAATCAGAGAAACTGTCAGTTGCAGCTCCATTCAGTCTACCAAAGTACTTTATGGCCTAGCAAGCATGTAAAATTAGAGCCTAGCTGGGGAAAGAGATATCAAACTTAAGCAATTTGTAAAAGACCAAATGGTTAAAAAGACAATGCAACTTTAGCCACAAGAAGATAACACCAGAGTGTTTGATCCTCAAGACAGAGAGATAAAACAGGCTGCCTTCTTCTGCTTGACACAAAATCGAAGTCCATAGGAAACCTCACTGAGACTCTTTTATATATGAACCGCATCAAATTGTTCCAAAACAATTCTAAACAGACTTGAAATCATAATAATTCTATATCGTGTACACACGATACATGTGATCAGTTATGCTCAGATCA
This sequence comes from Opsariichthys bidens, assembly GCA_037194245.1. Classification (NCBI taxonomy): domain Eukaryota; kingdom Metazoa; phylum Chordata; class Actinopteri; order Cypriniformes; family Xenocyprididae; genus Opsariichthys; species Opsariichthys bidens. Next base: position 2,675,344 of record CM074288.1, read on the forward strand.
CTCACAATTCATGTAACTGTTATAACTTTTGAATGGTTGATTGACAGTGTGCATTGTTTAATATGAATTTAAATCTCTATTCCTAATTCAAAGTTCGGCTTGAATGAAATCTGTGTAAAATGTATCGTATTCTTTTTAGAGTAATCATGACTATATTGTACTCTCTGTACCCTCTGAAAGTTAAGAGACCCCAGATAACATTTAATTTATGATCAGAGGAGGAGGAAAGCCACCTCTGAATCAAGGATGATACTGAATTGGTCAGAACTCCTAAAAGAAAAACACCTCAGTTTAAATGGTCAGTCCACTAGATTAGAAATCTTAATAAGTTTAGAATATGTTCAGTTCAATTGAGACAAAGAACGGATGAGGAAGAGTAGACGATGAAGAGCAAACAAGCAGTTTCATTCAAGCCATCCAACTTACACTTGTCTCACTCCCTTTCCTTTCTTTTACTTTAGTTTAGTTTTTCTTTCTTTCTATTGAGAGTCTCATGTTAGAAGTTAAGTTTTGTCGCAAAGTCAACAACTCTAATTTCAAACCTGAGCCACAAGGGAGACTTCTATTCATTGGCCATCACATCAGAATGTGATTGGCTTCCCACTCCATCAATCCGGACCAAAAAGACCTGAGCCAAGGACGCGACAAGGAATCCCCATTTAAAGACACAATCGCAAGTACCTCCAGATTCTAAAGCTGAACTGGTGCATTTATATAAATTCTAACAACCCCCCTAAGCAGCGATAAAAGGGTTAAATTAATGATTGATGGTTCGTTCAGATCAGGTCTTATGAAAAGCATATATTGCTAGAAACTTTCATCATTTCACTCTCTTAAACTCATTCTTTCCTCTCTTCCTTTCTCTCTGCAACTCGTGTGAATGTGTGTGTGCATGTGTTTGTGTTAGATATTAGTGTATGTGTTAGGATAATCAATAAAATTTCATTTATATTTTTAAAGGGAAGTGTCTTGTGTTATGTGCTTACAATTTAATGTCTTAAACTGCCGATCTATGTTACCTTGCTAATAAAAAGCGTTTTCACGATTGTTGGATGTTCATATCCGCTACAGAGCTTATGGCCCGTGCAAAAGAACGCAGGACGATTCAGTTGCTCGGTCGTAAAATAAGTGACTGGTTCCAAATTCCCTATAAATTAATTAATAATTTCATTTGAGCTAATTGGCTTACAGGGGTGTGACTAAATATTATATAAAGCTGAATATTATGAAGGTATATCCTCATCATGACAGTAACTTTCACATGATTAAAAGACCTTTTTTTCACTCCATGAGCTTTTGTGTCTGAGGAAGCTTCACAAACTTAAATATCCAGTGCAGGTTTGACTGTGTTTGTGAAAGTCATGCATCTCTGGTATTTAAAAACTGGTTTACCATGATTGTTGTAAACATACAAACGGGTTCTTTTACAGAAGCACTGAAGCTTGTAATCATGGGGAAGATTTGGGGGAACAACGGGGAAGTTTTGATCAGATTTGAACAAACTTCCCCATAGTTTTATAATGCAGTATTCAACAATGGATGTTTTTCACAGACTGGACATCACTCTCTTTCCATATAGAGAATATTTGTTTTTCTTAGATCATTTAAAGGTAGATGCTTAAATGTTTCTATAGATATATTGTGCGCGTCTGTGTAACAAGTGCAACCCTGTTTGTTTTCTGTATTTATTAAAGGCATTTTGTTTTGATTGTAAGCTGACATAAATAAAGTCCTTTACAGTTTTGAATGATGCATTGTAAGTCGTATTGAGTGTTTTAAGTCGATTTTGTGAAAAAAATACCACAACACACTGATGTGTTTGTCAAACCCAGACAACAATGTTTTACACGCTTATTTATTGAACCTTAAACAATTATTGCACTTGCATCTGTGTTACATTTATGTCTTTCTGGACTCTGAGTGTTGTCATGTCCCTTGTTTCCATTGGTTCTGTGTTTCCGTTCTTGAGTTCATTATTAGTTAATTCCTTTCAGCTGTGTCTTGTTAACTACGTTATCCCATTGTGTTCAGTGTATTTAAGCCCTGAGTTTCAGTCTGTCCTTTGTCTAAGTGTTGACGTTGTTTCAGTGGTGTTGCATGTCTGATTCGCCGCGATTAAAGTAAATGGTTATACATTTCAAACCTTCCGTGTTGTGCACTCCTTTCTTGGACAGCAAACCGTGACACAGTGGACACTAACAGATTATAGGTGGTAGACAATTAAAGACACAGTTAGGACACTAAAGAGATCTTTGTATTGACTGAAAAACACGAGAAGAAAGGATGTGAATATGCTGCAAGAGGCATGAGGACTGCAGATGTGAACAGAGCGATAAACTGCAATGTAAGACATCTTAGTGTCATCGCTGACGATGACGATGATGACACGGGAGTCGAGAATACAAATAACACGCTGGTTTATTTAACATAGAGTACACGAAACAGAGTGCTATGCACAAACAAGAACCGACAAAGGGAGAACAGAAACAGGAAGTATAAATACACAGACGGAACTAATGAATACAGGTGAAGGAACTTAAACTAATCGGGCAAATGAAGACAGGTGCAGACATGATGTAAACAAACAGAACTGAACACGTGACATCACATCCCCCCCCCCCCCCCCCCCCCCCCCCCCCCCCCCCGAAGAAGGCGCGTCCTCGCGCCGTGATGAAGTCCAAAGAAGACGAACACAACTAAAGGGCGGAGGCTTTGGAGGAGGGTGTGGAGCTGGATGAGGGCAGTCTCCTAGAGTGGCTGGGTCCCAACCCCATGGTGGCGCTGACGGTGGGAGGAGCCAGGGAAGAGTCCAGGTTGCAGGGCGGGATGATGCCCTGGGGCCGATCGCCGGCAGCGGAACCATAGCGCAGGTAGGGGGACCCGGCGGAACTTTCCGGCCGACGGACCTGGGCGACACCGCCGGACCGGAAGTTCGACGCCGAGCCGCTGGCTCACGGGACTGAGCTGGTGACGAGGCTCTGGCTGACCGGGGCGATGATGGTGGGACCGAGGATGACGGGGAGGTCATGAGGAGGGAGGAGTCTGATGACGCCAGAGGGGTGACGGGTGGAGGCGTAGCCGCAGTCCCGGATGTCCGAAGCGGCAGCTGGGCGACGACCCCCGAAGGCCGACTTGGAGAGACGAGAGAGCCCAGCTGAGCATCCGGGCAGACGGGCCGAGGAGCTGGTGAAGGAGGCGTGGGCCCAGGCGCTGGTGACGGGCTGACGGGACGCGGCGGTGACGTGGGCCTGGAGGCCTGAAGAGGAGCCGGGGACTCCGCCTCAAGCTGGGCTGATGGATGGGAAACCCGAGGTGCTGGAGAGGAGCCGCATGGAATGAGCGATGGGGGCAGAGCCGAGGAGCTTGCCGACAACAGGGGGACCGACGGATCCAGGGGACTGGCCGTAACCAGTGACGGGACCAGGAAAACAGGCGGGGACACAGATGGCGGGCTTCCGGGAGGGACCGGAAGGGACGATGAAGGTTGAAGGGTGGGCATTTGGGTGGGAAAAGGATCCGTGGTCCACAGATCTATGAGGCGGCGGGCCACTCCTGGCTCTAAGTTGGGCTTCTCCACTCGGCTCGCCAATGGGTTTCCCAGGTCGTCCACTTCGGCGACGATCTCTGAGCGCACCCCGGGCTGCCATGCTGAGGCGGAGCATTCGTCCCTCCGGCACATCCAGACCCAGTAGTCCATGTGCGGTCGAGCCTCCGGGCTCAGCAGGTAACGCAGAGTGGGTGAGTCCATCCTTAAATTTCCTCGCGTTGAGGGGTCGGTTCTTCTGTCACCCTGACGATGACGATGATGACACGGGAGTCGAGAATACAAATAACACGCAGGTTTATTTAACATAGAGTACACGAAACAGAGTGCTATGCACAAACAAGAACCGACAAAGCGAGAACAGAAACAGGAAGTATAAATACACAGACGGAACTAATGAATACAGGTGAAGGAACTTAAACTAATCAGGGGCAAATGAAGACAGGTGCAGACATGACGTAAACAAACAGAACTGAACACATGTGACACTTAGACAGTGCTACAGGGAGATGGGAAGGACAGCTGATCACTCTTGCAGGGGCAACCCACAGTGGTGGACGAAGTACACAAACCAGGTACTTGAGTTAAAGTTGAGATACACTAGGTAAAATATTACTCCAGTAAAAGTAGTCCCTTTTAAATTTTACTTGAGTAAAAGTACAAAAGTATTTGCCTTCGAATGTACTTAAGTATTCGAAGTACTATAATTAATTAAGGCTATAATGGCCTCAATTTTTGTCACAAGTCTCTTGCTTATTCATCTCAGTTTATGTGAAAAGACTCTGTTACTCTTAGCACACTGATCTACTAATAGAATATTATTATTCAGACACTGATATCTTTTAAAATTATTATGAGCCCAAAACCTTGAAGCCAAACAATTTCCTTTAGAACCAAATAAAATAACAGGATTTGAGAGTTTATTTGTAACAGTTGCAAGTTTAAGTTTAATAAAAGCTTGCATGAGTTTTCTTTTACTACATAGTATCTGAATGTCTCTTCATAAATATCAATTGGCCATATCAGATTTACAGTAACAGGAACTAGTTTTTTGTATCGAAAGAAACACACTTGCCAATAGGGGTGTGTGATATTGACAAATTATTTCTCGATATTTTCTAAGACTTTTCCGATAACGATAATCAGACGATATTTTGCATCATTCAAAAATGTTTTATTTGGAAATGTAATTGGTGACAGTGTTTGTTATATCTTTCCATCTGTTGCTTTTCCTGTCATATAAGGAACTTTCTTGCTAAATGATTCGGCCATGTTTGTTGCGTGTGTGTTTTTGACTTTGCTCTGTCTGCTGCAGACGCGCCATGTTCAGATGACTCCTGAAGCTTTTCATAATCCTCATATTAGGGCAAAGGCTGCGATTATTTAATGCACAGCTTGTCAGAGCTGTACTGCTCTGTGATCAGTAGTAAATGCTTCTCCATCTGAAAGCCAGAGGGCGCTCTTGTGCAGAAACTCCAAATATGCCCTTCAGCAGAAGAAGATAACACGCATCATATCGCTATAGCTGAATAAACAGCAGATTGAAATGCTTTGATTGATTAAACATGCTAATAAACACACAACTGCCTTATTATCTCTCAGAAGGATGCACAACTGTCATTATGAAGTGAATTTGGAGTAAAAACACATTAAATGTTGTCTTTTGTTGGAAAAGATGTTAATAAATGCTTCTCATGTCTGGAAAGATGTTTTACGTGCTCTGCTTTTTCAAATGTACATTATAAGCGACTCAAACTAGACTAAAAATAAGGCCTGCCATGCTGAAAGGCGTTTTTGCAAGCTACTGTTAGATTACTAATTTAAAAATGAGCACTAGAATAAAAATGGCATACCTCAACATGTTTCCTAAGGTTGAAAGGAGAATTCTTGTAAGAAGAAATTCTACAATTCTGAGGCAGGCAGAGGCAGTTGAAAATGAAAGACTCTTTCTTCTTTTCAACAATTTTTTAAAAAAAAAATAGCGCAAATAAGGCCACGGGTGTTGCGGGACGTTGGAGTCAGGAGTTCTCGATTCTTCCATGATGAAGGCACTGGTACTCTCAATGTCATGCCGTTGCACTGACGCTGAACTGCTCGCGCTGAGTAAACAGCAACCAAACCAAGTTCAAAACACTGATTGGAACCCTGATTGGTGGTTTGCCACACGCTTAACCAGCTCGTTTTTTTTATCCACTAAAATATAAAAAGGAACGATTGATTTCGCAAAATGTAGTTGAGTAAAAAGTAAGATAATTGACTTTGAAATGTAGTGAAGTTAAAGTAAAAAGTCAGCAAATGGAAATACTCCAGTAAAGTATAGATACATGAAAAAGCTACTTAAGTACAGTAACGAATTACATTGACTTCGTTACGGTCCACCACTGGCAACCCACATGTAACCATGTGTCCCCCAGACGTGTTCGAGTGTCTCAGTACATCTCACAATAAGAACTAGCAGATTTAGTGCAGTTCATAGATGAGATGCACTGGTGGTCATATGAGATACTGACTCCTGTACAGTTTTGATATTGACCCAGTTAATTCAGTTGATGTCTCAGTTGTTGAACTTTTTATATTAATACAAATAAAATAAAAGTAGTTGAATGTGATCGGACATTTATTTATTTTTATTTTTTTTGCTGAGTTTATAATAATGATTATAACATTCAATGCCTCTGTTGGCCCTGATCATGCCAAAAGACCGCAGATTTGCTAGTATCACATTGTCCTGTAAAATGGTGACCAGGACCACAACGGAGTTCACCAACCAAGCTTTTTCAAAGAATTACTCTTAGGTAAATTAAATGTATTATGTAATGGAGAGATTTAAATTAATAGCAAATAAGTGTCAAATCTATTTCCCTGTGTTCACAGACCTCCCTCAAACTTCCATCTATTCTAGAGATGATATGGTGCTGGGTGTAGAAAACACCCTCATCTGGCATGTGACTGGATTTTTCCCTCTCCTAACCTTTTGGACTAAGAACAATGTGATTGTGACAGAGAATGTGACTTTAAGCCAGTATTGGTGTAATAATGAGGGCACCTATAACCTCTTCTCCACATTGAAGATCATTCCATTGGAAGGAGAAATTTACAGCTGCACTGTGAAACACAAAGCCCTCCAGTAGCCTCAAATCAAAACATGGGTTGAAGTCATTATCAGATAACAATTAAGGGAATGTTGATGCAAAGTAATGTAACATGTAAGCTACATAATAATGGCATTGTGTTTCTGTCTTACAGATGTATAAGTTGTCCTGCCAGGTACTGGCCCATCAGTGTTCTGTGAAGTGGGTCTGACTCTAGTACCTGGGGGGGTATTCCAGAAAGCAGGTTATGTGACATACCCAGGTATATTTAAGAGTAAATAAGAGGATAACCTCAAAATTCGGTTCCAAAAACAGGGGTAACTTTCAGGGTATGTAAGTAGCCATAGCAACTTACTCTCTCAACATAACCTGTTAGTTTGCTTAAGAGGTATTTATATGCATGTTATTTAATTAATATATATTAATATAACTAAATTTGTTATATAGTTAGTTATATATACACAATATATTACACTATATATATATATATATATATATATATATATATATATATATATATATATATATATATATATATATACACACACATATATATATATATATATATATATATATACACACATATATATATATATATATATATATATACACACACACACATATATATATATATATATATATATATATATATATATATATATATATATATATATATATATATATATACACATATACATATAAAGCACTGTAAAGTTTAAATGTTTATTCAATTCTAAAGCATTTATTTTATTATAATCACACATGGATCGGCTGAGCTGCCCGGTAATGGAGGTGGAGAGGATCTCGACAGAATGAAGGTGAGTATGACACAGTCCATACAGTCAATAGTACTGTTTGAAAACAGTGTCGATGATGAACATACCAGGTGAAAGTTGATAATTCCTCCTGAAGTTGATCAGCCACTCAATCTCCGTCGTCACGACTCCCTCATCCGCTGATGTCGCTGGCTCACACTCCTGGTCAGATTTGTGATGAAGCTCCACTTCCTGGGCAATCATCTTCTGCTCTGGCTCGGGCTCTCCGTCTGCGGGGGCACACATGAGTACTCCGCAGTTGAAGGTATTGATACAGGCTCTGGTTCTGGCTATGTTTCCTGTGTTCAGACAGGAAGACGATGACAGACAGATCATATTCAAAATACTCCAAGTTTAACACAACTTAATGTAACTGTGATCGGACAAAGATGGAGTGAACAAGAGGATCTTAAGTACCAAACACATATGGTGATAATTAAATGAACACAGCTGATACATTTGAACTAATGATGAGGAGGGGGAAAACAGAACAAAGGAACACATGTGCTATGTCCGAAAACTAGAGGACACATTTCAAGGTAGGAAGGCATCAATGCACATCCCAATCCAATGTTAGCTTCACCTCCTGTTTCCTGGGATACCTTCATCTGATTGATTTTTGAAGGCAGCATAGATATATAGATGTATCCTTTGTTGTCTTTGATATCCCACAATCATGTGCTTTCCATTCTGTGACAGATGAGCTACAAAAATAAGATGGTGTCCGAAAGTTGCGTTTACTGGTCAGTACACTTTTGACCAACAATTTCCAATTTTGATGTTATTTCTAGCGAGGAATTACTAGTGTAGTAATTAAATATTTGTTTAGTTCTCACCAAAGCTTGATCTCTTATGCTGTAGATCATTAAACTGTTCGCTGCCTCAGAAGTCTGTTCAAAATCAGTTTCATGAAGGTACCATGATGCAGAAACGCTGCCTTACAAGTCATTTCCTGATAGGGCAGCGAGGCAATAAGTCAGCTGCCTATAGGTTTTCGGATGCAGTCATAATGTGAATGAAAACAAACTAAAAGTCTAAGATGACGAAACGAAACAGAACAGACTGTGACAAGGATACTGCTGAGTGTCTGAAATACTTCAGCATTACAGGATGATCTGACTACAATTCGCACAGAGCCTTTTTTTTTTAGCATTTCTATAACACCAGCTAACATTGGTCTCTCATTCATGCACTTGTAAACTATTTAGTCGACACACACAGAAAAAGTTTGCACGCATTTTGAAAAATGTTCATATAAATGATAATATTCAACCGTGGCTAAAATTAGTGTTAACATTAGCTTAATTAAACAGCACTAACTTTGTATTTTAAACATAACTAGAACATATAAACTAGTGAAAATATAAACATTCAAATGGGCTATTCTCTGCTCTTTATTGCATTTTAGCAATAAGTTTTAATGACCTTCTTCACAGTGTCGAGCACAAGATCCCGTCCATAGCGAGAAACAAAATGGCGATTTGCAGCAGTTGGGGTTTCCCTCGCAAGTTTCCGGGAAAAACATTAATTTGGCATCAACATGACTAATGTTAAATGATTGAACATCCTTTTATATTTAGATGAGAAACATAACTTAATCATGTTGGAAATACGAAACGCATATTTAAAAATTCAACAACCTCCCCATTGCCATTTTTTTCAGCGTGCATAATCTCAGTGCTAAGCACATTAGCAAAATCCTGCTGTTTGGAAAATAACAACTATTGAAAATGAACTCTTATGTCACATTGCTTGATGTGTTCCTTATTACCAGCGTTGGTGATCTGAGATTTTAAAAACAAACCACAACAAAAAGGCTATAGAAGGCTGCATAACTGCTGTTCGTGTTTCTAATAACTATATATTCATGTTTGTTTAAACAATTGATGCAAGTAAAACAAATATGTTTTGTGTTCTATGACTAGCGACATTTTTTAACTTAAGTGTAATGACACTGTAGCCTACATTATTGTTTATAATGATAATTTGTATAAAACAATAACCCAGTCCTAATTTATTTACATCACGTAATTAAGTAAAACACCAAAAAGTTAAGCTGTGCCTGTATGTCCCACCAGTGTTTCCCTCCATAAAAAATAGTTTTGTCATCATTATAGAAGAAATACCAGAGGAAATATCTAAGCACAGGAGTTCTTCAAATGTTGCTCTGAACTAGATTTAATTTGTCAGTGTGAAAGGACATTCGTTCTCCTCCAGTCATCACTGCCTATTGCTTTCTCTTCATATTAAACTATTAATAGGCTACCTAACAATATTCCTCCTCTTCATATGCCTCGCATATGCATCTACAAACAAAAGAAATGCAAATTGAAACGTAGGATTTGAGCAAAACACGTGACTGATTAAAGAAACCATGACCACTGGAGGTCACTGTCACACCATAACAAAAGCACAGGCTCACTCACTGGACCTGGATGACAGATTTGGTGATTTAAACTGAAAGTTTTTGGTGTTTTTACATGTATGATTTCCCACTGTAACACTACAAATATTACCATCTAATATGACATATATTTATAGCACAAGCATGTTTAATCTCCTTCTGGTGTTACACGTATTACGCACTGCGTCGAGCAGTTAATCGCATGACTCTCACTGCCTGTCTCGTGTTTAATTCACTGTTAGCGGTAAATCCTGTCGCTCGTGCTCTGAACTGATGAAGATCTCTAGAGCTCGCGATGGGTGACGGACAAACAGATGCTAGTGCTGTCTCGCGCTGCCAGGACACTTTCTACACGGACGAGACCACCACAACACGCATGAAGTCAGTTATCACACAAGAGAAAACTAAAACGCTACCTTTCTCTCATTGGATTATAATGGAAAGCCGTGCATTAATTTAGAGAAGCTCAACAAAATGGGGTTTAAACTAATACATCTCGCTAAAGATACCCACTTAAGTTTTGGCGCACGTGCCGCTGCTCCAGTCGGAATGAATGTTTCGGGAGCGCGCAGCTCTTCATAGTGTGAGGCGGTGGAGCGCGCGCACAGGTGAAGATTCCACAGGTAAAACAGCATCGTCATGTCGACGGACCAAATGCCCTCCTCGGTCTCTCCTGTGTAGGGTTCATAAATGTCAGAAACGTTAATGGGACATATCATAGAGAACCCCTGTGGCCAAAATGAGCGTCTATTCTAACCTATGGAGGATTCTGCAGGTATTATTGGCAACGATAATCACGGCTGTCACTCAAGGTATGTAGATTTCTTAAAGGCTAAAAGTTGGAAGAGCTAAATCATAATGTTTTGGTTAGCATTATGGTGTATTTAGGACAAGTCTGAGGGCTTTGTGATACCTGAAGATGAATTCAGAATATATCTTAGTGACAGTGTAGATTTAGACATGCTATTTAAATCATTCTGTTAACTGCCAGAATCCAGAAAACAGGATTTTTACAGTAGTCCAGCCTGTACTTTAAGGTTGACTGTGCTCCATTTCATCTTTTTTTTGTTTCTTCAGTTTTACACACACATGCCTTTTTGTGAGACTTATTACTGTATAGAGGTTATTTATATCTTTCATAAAGTTAAATTAGCATGAAAAGTTGGTAAACAATTCAAAACCTTCTTACAGTACAGTTTAAAACAGTTCAGTAAACAATTTGTACGATTAAAATTGTCATAAATTTAACCTAATTGGTTGAAAAGATATTTAATTAATTGAAATAACTATTTCCCATCCATTTTTCTTCAATTTATGAAAAAATGCATCATACATATTTTTTTTGAGAGGGGTCACTTGTGGCTCTCTTGGCAAGATAACTCATAACTGAAGGAAAAGCAGTAGCCCTATACTTTTAATTAAGATGTTACTCATGTACATATGTTCTGATATGTTGCATGGATTTAAAAAAAATCATATTTTAAATGGCATAAATGGAGGTTGACAAAATTGTCTGATTAATGCAAATGATCTACAGAAAGCAACTGGCCAAATTTAGACATTGGCATTAACACACAGATGAATGGGCATAATCCTTCTGACGAACATTAATCTATATTTCATCTGTACTTTATCTGCAGAAACTACTTTACGTTCAAGACCTTAAATATTCTTTAAATAATGACAGATTAAATACCTTCAGACCTGATTTTACAAAGAGGTTTTGGGGGAATTATTGGATGCAGAATCATTCCTCAAAGGTCTTTGCTTACTTCTCACTCTTTAGTTTCTCATTTCTCTCATCTGCCTCAGTCCCTTCTGTAAATTTTTTTTTTTTTCTGCAGTGAGTGCTTGTTTCTCAAGGCATGGTCTGGATGGGATTAGTGCTCATTCTGTCCCAGAAACAGTGTTTCTACAGCTTCACTCATTCATAGGGACTGAGACATCTGTGCTGTGTGTGTCCTCTCTCTCTCTCTCTCTCTCTCTTTTTAATGGTGTTTTAAGACATTTTAAGATCACTTCTGTTGTTGCGCATGAGAAGATATAAATTTAAAGAATATCACATGAGCAATTGTGTTATTGATGTACTGCTTAAACGTATAAGCTTTTATACAACAATGAAGTTAATAATACATTTTCAGACAAAATTGGTCCAGTTAGTTTATATATTTTACGTCTCTTCCAACAAAACTAGTTCCAGAAGAATCAAGCCCTTGGGGAAATGGACTTGGCTAATCAAATTTTCGATGTTACAGTGCCATTTTTTCAACTCAGTATCTGTGATGGTGTGAACAGCTTCACTCACTGAAATCTTTTAGGTTTGTTTTAAAATTTCATGCAGTCAAGCCATACAGGACAAATTTTGATGATGGAAAAGATCTTAAAAGGCTTCAGAGACCCAGTATGATGACTTGCTTAATGTTCATATAGTTGCCTATTAAGCATTAATCGATGGCTTACTTTTTGAGGCATATTTCTTTAGGATGTGACAAGTTAGACTTAGAAGTGCAATAGTTATATGTGGGCATATGACTTGCATTCATTTCAGTTTTTGTCAGTTTTCATCTTTTGGTATACTGTTAAATGTTAACCATCTGTGTTAGACTTCATTAGAACCCATCAGTTTCCCACTTCAAGCCTTTAGGATGCCCTTAAATCGCCTTCTTACCAGTTTAATGGGGTGACATTTGGCATTAGGGATGTATTATAATGGTTGGTGCTGACTTAAAAGGTAGCATGCAAGCTTGCTTGTTGACAAAATGATAATATAGTATAATCACGTAAGTATCTGCTATATACTAACAGCTGTCATAACATTATATTTATGTCATCAGTACCAAAGCCATCCAGCATTAAGGCCCCAATCGGTCAGTGTGAATGGTTTCTGCTCTGCCATCTGTCTCTGCACATCCTGGAGCGTAAATGGTGCTATAACTGCGGCATTCAATTATTTGATAAATAATTAATTAAATAATTGATTGCATTTGCTTAATCTGCTTAACCTGAACAAAATGTTTGATGAACACAGATAAACAAAACATAATATATTAAAAATTCATCAACAAAGTTTGGAAAATGTAAATCTGAATTCACACCGAGGATGATATCTGTAACGATAATGATAACAATAAGGATATATAGTTCTAAAATTGTTCTAAAACAATAGCAGAGTCCAAACCACAACTGTGATGAGAAACAATATTGTTGGAATCCCTTTCAGAACTACTTTTTTTTTCCAGCTGATGAACCATAAAAACATTGACAGCCAATCACAATCCATCCTGCTTTAAAGAGTTCAAGCGTTTAAAGTGACATATGACATAAACTGCAGCACGAATAAACAGAACGATATCCACTTAGCTCAAAAAAAACAAAACAATCATGTCTTTGACAAGCAGCTTTAGCACTTGTAATGCAGAAGTCATTTAACAGAAATAATGTTATGCCAATTTGCAAACTTCTTTCCTTTAACAGCAACTGAATGTGTCGGACTGTTAATTAAAAAAAAAAAAAGTTGAATTGTTTTAAATAATTTTTCAGACATGAAGCGAAGATTGGGAGGTGTTAAAGTGTCATCTCCAGTTTTACTCAAAGGAGTTTGAGGGATTTATTTGGAAGAGGAGAGACAACTGTTGATGTGTCTCACGGGGAAACACATCTGTGCTGTCAGCTAGCGTTTGTAGTCCTCTGAGTCTTTTTACTGTATTCTCACAGCTTGATGGTGAAACCCACTGCTTTTTTCAATGTTTCCAAAACTACTTAAGAGACTTCTTGTTTTAAAAAAATAGTTTTCTCATTTCCGGTTGGTCTAAATGTTTATGAGGTTTCAAACCTCTGGTACAGTGACACTAAATGCATATAATAAAGTCCAAATAGCCATATTATCTTGTATAATTAAAGTGTTTAATTATTGGATTAATAAATATTATATATTTCAAGGGCATTTTATGCACATTTTTGTTGCAATTTTGGTATTGCACTTGATTTCAAATATGCGCTCCTTGTCTTCAAGCAAAACCAGTTGAGAAGCCCTGATCTAAAGCATCAGTCACACCACTTTTGCTGTTAAAAGGTCATTAATTACTCATCATCATGTCATTTCACACCTGCAAGACCTTTGTTCATTAATTCGGAACACGAATTAAGATATTTTGATAAAATCCGAGAGGTTTTTTTTTTAATCTTCCATTGAAAGCAACGAAAATACATTCGTTGTCCAGAAAGGTACTAAAGACATCGTTAAAGCCATCGACATGACTACAGTGGTTCAACCTTAATGTTATGAATTGACAAAAATACTTTTAGTGTGCAAAAAGAACAAAAATATGCCTCGTGCTGCTCATGTGAAGAGGCGTCGGCCAATACTGAGCCACCGTTCGGACATAGAAGCTGGAAGCTGCAACGAAAATAGCGGGAGAGGTGAATTTGTTGAATAAAGTTAGTTTTGTTTTTGCGCACAAAAAGTATTCTTGTCGGTTCATGACATTAAGTTTGAACAAGTGTTGTCACGTGGAATATATTAACAATGTTTTTACTTCTTTTCTGGACATTGAATGTGCTAATGGATGATTAAAAAACCTCTCGCATTTCATCAAAATAGCTTAATTTGTGTTCCGAAGATGAACAAAATTCTTAAGGGTGTGGAGCGACATGAGGGTGAGTAATTAATGACAGAAATTTCATTTTTGGATGCAGTCTGCAGAATGCTTTGTTAGGGTGGACTGATGGATAATGCATGGATGGATGGATAGAATCTGAGTGATTTTACTATATATTTTCAAGAATATTTATAGAGGGTGAAAAAAATTTATATTTATCTCTGCTCTCAAACGTGCTATCGGTGTTTCAGTATCACAACAATAAGGTCCCATTAACTAACATTGACTAACAATTAACAATTTGTCACAGCCCATAATATCTTTGTTAACTTTAGTTAATAAAAATGCAACTCTAATATGTTAGTTTATGTTAGCCCAGGTCCATTAAATAATAATATTATGCTAATTTAAAGGTTCCTAATTTTGTTTTGGAGGTCTCCTATAGGTTTATATGCTTCCAAGATTAAAAAGCTCTTTGATTTTCTTAAACATTGCACATCACCTCATTTCACAAAGAGTCTGAAAATGGTCCATTCATTCAGTCTCTCTAAACCCCTCCTTGCTGAGAGCCTACTCTGCTCTGATTGGTCAGATGGTCCAGTCTGTTGTGATTGGTCTACCGCTTACAGCGCGTGTCGGAAACAAACGCCCATTATCATATCTGAATTTCAGCTCTGGAGGTTTCCTTGCATTTCTATACACAGTGATGATGAATGATGGCGCCGGTTTTTCTGTATCAATTCCAGTGTGAGTCTCCATCCTTTTGAAATGTGTGCAATGGGGATTTGCAGTGCTGAAAACAGGATCTTCTCGACAATTCAACAACATAAACCAAACTCTTCCAAGCCTCAGCTACAACCACTGTGTCTGAGGGCGGGTCAAAGTAGATGTCATTCGTGTCCAGCCAATGAAGAGCATATAGGCTGACATTATGCAAAATTGTTACATTTTACATTGGAATTTGATTTGCCAAAGTCATGCATCTAAATTGCTAAAATGCTATTCATGCTATGCATTCTCATCTAACTCCATTTACAGTATACAGTTAACACACACATTAAACATACTGAGCATTTCTCTCAGTGTTTAGCACGCATCCTTAACACTGTTTTCCCCATAGTGTGGCTTGCAGGTTTATTAGCCCATCATACCTTCGGATTTAGATCTGAACCCAGCCAGATGTCATCTATGTCATCTGCTGAAATGGAGAGTAAATAGAATGGATGTTGACCTGTTGACCTGCACAACTGCTCATGTTAATGCACCCAGTCCTGCTGATGGCGAGCGGAGAGACCTTTGTGTGAACTCAAAGCCAAATGCTCATACAATCGCACACAAATTTAAAACCTCTGAAACGATCAACTCGGCGCATATAAATGCTTTAACAAATATACACATTATCTGCGCAGATATTTTGACATGAACTAAGCACTTAAATTTAAAACACTACAGAAACACAGAATTTAACATTTGTGCTCAAAAGCGTAACCTTGCTCTTTGATGTTCATGTGAAGTTCATTCTAAAGAGATTAGGAGAAAGTGTACTGTTGAAAGTGAAAAATAAAATAAAACAATAAAATGTGTGCATTTTTAGTCTTGATTCCACAAATAGTACTTTGAAGCAGTTGATGGTCTGAATCCAAATGTTGTTTCAATGTTCATGAAATATGATCTGATTGTTAGTCCAGAGACCTAGATTACAGCAAAGTGAAAATTCTGTTATCTTTTACTCACCCTCATGTCATTTCAAAACCTTCTTCTTTTCATTTATTTTTTGAGATTCAATGAAGTTCAGTGTTGTTGTGTAAAAATCCAGTCCAAAGGGTTCACTTACTTTCCCCCCAACAACTGCAAAGCACAGACAAAGACTAATTTCAGTGACAATGTAAGTCAGGCAGAATTTTATCCAATTCAGATTAATCTTTTCTCCTTTGCATGTTCTGTCACTGCTGCAGCTGTAAATGTGGGTGAAGGGGTTGTCATGTGCCATGAGTTCAGTTTGAGATTAGTTTGAGTCAACTGGCCTTTCACTGAAATGACTGCATGACCCTACCACTCAATCTGCTTTTTTTAAAAATTATTTCCAGGAATTTTGGATCATCTCTTTTGAGCTCATCCATGTTATTGGAGTTGACTTTTTTTTTTTTTACTTGCATATAACACACAATGTTGCATCTCATACATCTCTGAGTTTACCAATCCGCATGAGTATTTCATGGATATACCAGAATATTGAATTGATATTGTGCCATAAGATGAAAGTGGCTGAAGCTTGGGTGGATTAAAATGGGCTGCATTGGATACAATATTGCAGATTTACAGTTTATTTAGTATTTGGTTTCCATCTTAGTAAATTAATATAATATTCATAGTAATATTCATGTTTCCATAGCAGACAAGGCCATTAATAGAGCTCACTTTATTTTATATTTGACTAATATGCCTCTCATGCTCAACTCAAGTTGGTTAATGAATCAGAAATATTAAAGACAGCGAAAATTGTCCAGTGCATTTTATTTTATTTAACCATATCTCTGTTGCAAAAAAATCAAATGAAATATGAAAGTTCAAGAACATCTCCAAAATGCATTTTATTTTAGCTTTTCAATGTTTGAAGCCCAATCTTGCAGTGGAAATGTGACTCTACCAATAGTTTTCTTGTGCACATATAATAAGGTGTTTTTATAGCACTTTTTTTTATTACTCCGGCAAGTTAGAATTAGTGGCCGCAAAAAATGTATGATTGAGCCTTTGCCATATAACAAAGTATCAAACTAAGTGGCATTCATTTTAACACACTTATGTAAAACAATACAATTATGTTTGCTTGCTTGTAAATTAATACAGAATGGATGAATTATTGAAAAACATATTTGGACATTTTCTGTTTGTCAAACAGTATTCATCTCAGAGCAACCTTCGTACGTTTTATAAAGTTTCATTAGGATACATTAAAAATCATTTTAAGGAAATTTGTTGTATAAATACCATTGGATTGAATATACACAGATTTATTTATTTTGGATAACAGAATGTCTTCTATCACTAAACATGTTGAGAACTGTGGAAAAAAAAAAGCAAAATCCTGACTTAACACTGCTAAATTTGATCCAAAACAGTCAGTTGTGTAGGCAGAGTGACGGTGTAGCATGCTGGGAGATTTTAATGGAGAGATTCTGAATATTTTCATGCTAGAAATTTGGCTATGATACAAACATGCATTCCTTAGTGTTATTTAAACATCATAAAAGGGCCAGTATATGTGATATAATGGTACAAAAATCAAAAATTTGAAAGGAGTATAAATATAATATGGAAAAAAAACATAGGCATTATAGACATCCAGAACATCCATCCAGCTGTTCTTCAGACCATTTGTCCTATGTAGAGGTTACAGGGATACTGTAGCAGAGACTTGGAGCATGTGGTATTCATGCCGTTGTCTTTTGCATCGCTTAACCATGTTAGTGATACACATCATTAAATGGTTATTAGGCTTGTCATTATAACAAATTGTTATAATTGAACAAAACATCACATTTCCTAATTATAAATTACTATAAGTAATGGGGGGGACCAAGCTGTCAGCAAATTATTTAAACTCAATTCGTTATTTTGCGTAATTTGGGCTTTAACTAGTGCTCAAGTAGTTACTTTGCGTAATTTGGGCTAATGATTTGCACTAAAAAGCCATTGGGGGATTCTTATTTGAAATCATGGATAAACAACAATGATCAAAGGTAAACAAATGCCTACCTGATCACCACTAGCAATTCATGATCAGACTGTTATTAGACTAGTATGCCAATCACCCACCAAAACTTCATGTCTTCAGCAAAGTATGTTTTATTTAAACATTTGCTTATCTCAGCATACAAAGTCTATCATTATGAACAAAAAAGCAAAGAACCTATGTGCAAAAAAAAAAATACCTAAAAAAATGTATTTATGTGTTACAAGTTTGTTGCAATTTATAGGTTAGAATTATCTTTCAAATGATGTATGACATATTAAGAAATGTTTTTCATAGTCCATAATTTAAGAATCGATATCCTCCGCTGCTCCGTACATTTAAAAAAAACATGATTTCCTGCTATAAGAGGATGTCAAAAGTTTATGTAGGCCTTTATTTGTTGTTTACACACAAATTTACTTATAATTATTTTTATAGTAGCTTACACGACAGTGAACATAACTCAGTCAATTTGTACAATGGGTTAAATGATAAGATAAAACATTATTTCCTGACGATAAATAGTTTTTGCTGTGTTTGCTAAGGGCAAAAGCCTTCTTGCCATTATTGTCAGACTAGTTATTCCCCTTAACAAATCTAATCTGCCACATCTGGGAAAGTCAACAGGCATAGGATACTTACATTGTTTGTTTTTTGAAAAAACGAGGTGATTGTTT
Organism: Opsariichthys bidens; assembly: GCA_037194245.1. Taxonomy (NCBI): domain Eukaryota; kingdom Metazoa; phylum Chordata; class Actinopteri; order Cypriniformes; family Xenocyprididae; genus Opsariichthys; species Opsariichthys bidens. The sequence continues at coordinate 2,694,207 of CM074288.1, forward strand.
TTTTTGTCTCTTCATTGCCTTTATGAGGCACTTGCAGTCGATTTTTTTCAGTTCAGAAAATCACCGACTCAGCTCAGTCATAAATTGTATATGATCACTATGGTTACCGCTCATACAGGCACGACGTCCCGCCTTTGTCGCCTCTGATTGGCTAGGAGAGCTCTCTCCGATTGGCTATCCTAATGCGACCCCTAAACCTACCCAATAGGAGGAGACCCTAGGAGGCGAAAAAAGGTGGGACCTTCCCCTACAGTACTTGGAAAAAAAAGGTTCGCGCCCCGGCAAACACTGGTTAATCCTCTGTTTTACCGATTTTTGTCGCCTCTCGTAGGGATAGTGAGGGCGGGGGACGGATCGGGTCACTATGAATTTGGGGGGGACATGTCCCCCCCGTCCCTAGTGCCATCTGTGCGCCTGACTTTAAGTATATCCAACCGTACCCAGATACATACAGTACACTTAGGTTAATATACTGTATGTACTATATAGCAAATCTAAACTGCTTGAATGTTATATAGTCAAAATGGTTGTATGATAATAAACAAAAAAATGATATAGCGCATATATATATATATATAAGTATTCAGAAAGCCTTACATTTTTCACTCTTTGTTATATTGCAGTCATTTGCTCAAATCATTTAAGTTCATTTTTTTCCTCATTAATGTACACACAGCATCCCATATTGAAAAACACAGAATTGTTGACATTTTTGCAGATTTAGTAAAAAAGAAAATCACATATAGCTACACACTGTTTGGTATGAAGACAACATTACATCTCTCACTCATTTTCCATTTTGATTTGTGTCTGTTCTCCTGCAGAGCTGGACAGTCAGGAGATCTCTGATGCCACCAAATCCTACACCCCATATCCGTTGTTCCTTCCCATAACTTATCAGGTATGGGATGCTGAATACTTCCTATTAAAAGAAGCAGGACAGGACATCATGCGTAATTCCAGCATGCAGAGCCACACACAGCCATTTGTCATGCTCCAAGCGGGACGTCTCCCAGTTATCAATGCCAGCTACGGCCCACTCTCAACCAAACAGGAGATCCCCCTGGACTTAGTGCAGTCGGTGCAGTTATTCCGGCCCTCACCACCAGTTTTCACCCTCAATTGGAGAGTCCAGTCCTTCGTCCTGACCCGGTGGGTCTATTCATCTTCTCCCAAAGTGCGAGTCCTGTTCTACGTGGCTGGGAGAGACTGGAACCGAGGAGAGAAGGACAAAGGAACAAAAGATGAGCTGCCATGCGTGACTGTGTATGCCTTCTGGCAGACTCAGGAGGTCCGTGGCTCCTGTGTCATCCAAAATGAACATGGGACCTGCATGGCAGAAGTTGACCCTCCTTCGAGCTGGTTCACCCCGGTTGAGGGCAGTTCCAGTCGGGAACGACAAGGACCAACCCAGGGGAACCCGGTGGAGCTGTATTACCAGGCCCGACCCAGTGCTTACGGCCCGTGCACAGCCAGTGGGGAGGAGGGCAAGAGGTGGGATTTGGGTGGTGGAATTGCTGGGCGGCCTCAGGCTGAGTACACGCCCGTGACCCCCATGCAGAGAATCGGGAGTGTTCGGCTCCTGCAGGTCAAACAAGGGGCCATGCCAGTGTCCGTGCTCAGACTGAGAGAATCAGTGGTCATCCAGACCTCCTCTAAACCCCTAAAGAAGACTGATATTGCTTCCTTTTATGTCTACGTGAGGAGCTCAGCCAACCTGGACACCTTCTCTCTCAGGTAAGTTGTCTAAAAAAAGACACTTATGCATTTCACAAATTTTCCTGGGAATCCCACGACCTTGGATTGGCCTTTAAGCTATACTAAACAGAAATGCCTCACCACAGTACTAATGCATTATGAAAAATATACCAATAAATTGAGAGCAAAGTTTTTAATGGATTATGCCTTTTTCCTGAAAGTACCAGTAACGTTAGCATTCTTTCTGGAAGTAGTGCAGATTATCAGTGCTTAGTAGAGAAATACATGTAATGAGAACAAAATAATAACACATAATGATATTTTGAGCCTTTATTTTGACTGTAGAATCTGGGGTCAAGTCTGGGGACAAGGTCTGGAAAGCTCATTGTGCAGATTTGAGCATCTAGCTATATGGCTGAAAAAAGACATGCACATTTAATCTCTCAGATTATATGCAAAGACATTCTTTTTGCTTCTCTCATGCTCTGAATGCTTTGGCTGCTCTTTCGTTGTCATGTTGTTCTTTAAAAAGAATGTCTATATAGAGAAGCCAGGAAGGGTTTAGCCAGAACCTTTATTCAAGGGGAAATGACTAGTTTAAAATTAATATGCAGAGGATTTAGAATAAATATTTTTTACTGTGTTTATTTTATTTATAATATTTTCAACAAAATGTTTGATTTAATGATGCTAAACATAAATAAACATTAAACAAAGCACCAATTGAAAAGTAGTACCACCCATTACCCATCATACTTTGCAGGCATTTTCTATCTGACAGAGTTTAAACCAGAAAACTCGGCCATTCTATGGTAATTTTTCAAAACGAAGGTTCGCAATAGTAATGAAAATCATGTCTTGGCGAGTTTAAGCATCTCTGAATGATTCAAAACAAAAGATGTGTAAATGTTTTGAAGCTTCATGATGTGGTGTTTACCAGCCATGTCTTGCTTTTCCTGTTAACTTTTTCTCAAATGTTCTTTGGCTGTGAATGTAAAACAATTCAGGTGACGGTGGTTGATGATATATTTTGTTTTTTGTTTTCCCCTCACCATGGTTGACACAAGGTTGCACCATTTGACAACCTGATCTCAACTTGCCATGTAGTAAAAACAGAACAATCTGATATTTTCGTATTGATCCGACTAACCTGACTTCTATTAGTCAGACATAATATATTTTAAATATTAACATCTTAAAACAGTAGTGTAATTGTATTTTTAATGAGCCTTTAAAAAGTGTTTATAAAGTTGTAAAACTTTGATATATTTTAAAGTTTTATTTTAATTCAGAAATTCTAAAATGTGTTAATCTTAGAATAGTAAACAACAATTAATGTCACTCATCACTGATGCCTAAACATCAATTCCTTCTCTTCAAAGAATATATTTGAGATGTGGAACAGCTTGTGATACAGTGGATTTCAGCACTAAGGAAATTTGGGAAATCTCAGGAAATTAAATTAAGAAGCTAAGGAAGACTGAGGAGAATTGAGACTTGTAGACTTGCAGTAGTGTGTCCATCATGATGAAGAAAAACACCCATTTCATGGAAGAACTGAAAGCTGAAAGGTCTACATGTAAAGCTGCTTTACTGTGATTTATGAGCATATATGTTCACTCTTGTCATGTGTGGACCATTATATATTCACATGCCAGGTTGTTTCTGTGTTATTAGGGTCTTAAGAGGACAGCTGGACCTGTTGTCATTGCCTACTCCTCCCCCTAATCCCCTTCATTCTTAACATCCATCTCTGTTGTCTCAGGCTTCTCCGGTGAAGTTCGTTCATCTCTGAAGCACATTTCTTCATCTACCCCTCGTGTGAGCTTTTGCTGCTGATATCTCTCTTTCTCTAAGCCCTGTTGCTCTTGCCACTTAATCACTGTCGCCTTAAATCAGTCTGTCCACGACCAGCTCTCTTCTATATAGCTCACATCAGTCACTGCAACTGAGGACAGCTGTCCCTAGAGACTTCTCTTCTCTTCTCTTCTCTTCTCTTCTCTTCTCTTCTCTTCTCTTCTCTTCTCTTCTCTTCTCTTCTCTTCTCTTCTCTTCTCTTCTCTAATATATAGAAACATTTCAAACAAACAATCTCAAAACATTTCAAATGCATGCAAACATGATTACACTTCTGTTGGAAATGCATTAATCAATTTGAAAATGGTTCCAGATGGTCAATAGATAATTTTCATTAACTGACGCTATAATCAAATTATGAACAATTGCTCAGTTGCCCTTGAAGCATTGAGTTGTTAACAGATGTGAGCTTTGGTGAGGTTTGATATGTCATGCTGTGATATCACTTTGGTGGCTTTAAATGGTGATGAAATGGAAAATACCATTAGTATTGGGCTTAATGGATTTGTTTTAATGTTGTTGTTGTTGTCAAAGACATGCCCACTTATAAATTATTGCTAACTGGTGCAATAGCAGTAGAGCATTTTTAGAGCATTATAGAGCATTCTTATTGAATTGACACAAAACATTATGGATGCATACAGATTGTGTTATACCGTGGGTTTTTACTGTTATTAGTGGCGTATTTATTTTAAAGTATACATGTGCATGCTTTGTTGCCATCTGCTCAAAATAACCCTAATGGACCCAATGTTTGTGACAGAAGGAAAGAGGGACAGTGGCTGCTTACCTTTGCAAAATGGAAGTGTGCTTAATTGTATTGAATGCACTCTTGCTGTGCATTTCTTAAAAACCTAATTGCAGATAATGTTAATATATTAAGGTTTTACCTTGAAGTACATTTTAGGTTATTATGATTTAATAATGTTTTGTTGTGCTCTGAAGAAGTACACTTATTTTGATGTTTTGACTAACATACTAAAGCACATCTTATAATTATAATTGCAATGTGTTATGCCCAGAACATCACGCTCCCTCCACCGGCTTGTTGTCCCACAGTTCATCCTGGTGCCATCACTTCCCTAGGTAAAATGGTGTAACAGAAAACCTTCTTCCACCGCTCAAAGGTCCAGTTCAGACTCTCACGTACCCAATGTAAATGTTTTCAGTGGTGGACAGGGGTCATCATAGGCTCTCTGATTGGTCTGCCCATTACTCTTGCACCCAACACATTGATTGCGAGAACTGATTGTTCGTTTACCATCTAATCTACCCAGATCTTAATATGTGGCTTAATAACTGGTAACTCATATTATATAAGCAGTGGTCATAATGATTTGCTCATCAGTGTATTTTAAATGTATGAATTGCAACTTCATCGTTACAAATGTATAATTACAAATATATTTAAATGCATAACATGCAAGTTTCAATATAAATGGCATTAAAGTATAATTTAGTTACCATAAATGCTTGTCAGTACACAGGACTGGGTAGGTCACTTTTAAAATGTATTTCACTACAGATTACAAAATACATGCTTTAAAAAGTCATTTGTAACATATTTCGTTACATTACTCAAGTTTAGTAACTTAATCTAAATACTTTAGAATACTTTGGAAGTGTGGAACAAACACAAAAAGGCAATTGCAAGTTATCTCACAATTCTGACTTTTTCCCTCAGAATTGTGTGAAATAAAGTTGCAATTGTGAGTTATAAAGTCAGAATTATGAGATATAAACTCGCAATATTGAGAAAAGTCAGAATTAGGAGATATAAACTCACAATATTGAGAAAAGTCAGAATTTTGAGATATAAACTCACAATATTGAGAAAAGTCAGAATTTTGAGATATAAACTCACAATATTGAGAAAAGTCAGAATTATGAGATATAAACTCACAATATTGAGAAAAGTCAGAATTATGAGATATAAACTCACAATATTGAGAAAAGTCAGAATTATGAGATATAAACTCACAATATTGAGAAAAGTCAGAATTTTGAGATATAAACTCACAATATTGAGAAAAGTCAGAATTATGAGATATAAACTCACAATATTGAGAAAAGTCAGAATTATGAGATATAAACTCACATACTAAATTCACAATTGCAAGAAAAAAAATTAGTATTGCAAGTTTATATCTCCCAATTCTGACTTTATAACTTGCAATTGTGAGTTTAAATCTTGCAATTCTGAGAAAAAGAAGTCAGAATTGTGAAATGCAAACTCACAATTGTGAGGGAAAAAAAGCAAATTGTGAGGAAAAAGTTGCAGTGACCTTTTATTACAATTATAAAATGACTCACAAACAACTATCACAAAATATGAAAACGGTCGAAAACATGAAACTTAACTCCACTTTTTCAGACTGTCAGAGTCAGAGAGTCGTCAATCGTTGTTTAAATGACATTAAATTCAAGGTAATCACTTTGGTAATCTAAAATACTGTAACTGTAATCTGATTACCACCCATTTAAAATGTAACTGTAATGAAATACAGTGACTCAAATTTTGTATTTTAAATACGTAACTAAGTTACTTGTATTTTGTTACTCCCCAACCCTGTCAGTACATTAACTAGTTCAATTTCAACCATACTTCAAAGATAAATAAAATTATGAAATAACATAAAGATGTGCCCTATTTAAGTCCAGGTCTTCTTTTTCACAATGGTACACTTATTAGATGAGTAAGTCGATGTTTAAACTGATGTGTACAGCCATGGATGATGTTTTTGATATGTCACTGAAATCCGTATCTGGACTTGTCATTCTCAGCCCTGTATTTTGCTTTCTAAATCACACAGGGATCAATCATTGTGAACGCTTCACCCAATCAAGCCTCGTAAAAAATAGCTACTCATCTGAATTTCATCACACATAAATCTGTCACGAGGCCCTTTAGGAATCACCATCATAAATTTCACCTGTAGTCACGCTGCTATTTTATAACACAGAAAGTGACACGTGTCACAGTGGTCCTAAATTAGGAGGTTGTGAGGCAGGAAAGATAAACTGCTGCTCAGTGATTGTTTTGATTATGAGTGAATTTTCATCATTTATACTTGTTTCATAATTCAAATGCTGTGAGAATCTTCATTTGGGTTTCTCATCTGATTGTCTCACAAAATGCTATGGTAGGCCTTTTGAAGAATCCAGAAAATGTAGAAAAGGATCTAGTTTGGGCTTTATCCCTGTGAATTGACAAGTCATGAAACCTGATCCTTTTTAGTAGACCTTTTGAATCGTTGATTCACACCATCATTCCCACATTGACTAGCCACCAGTCAATAGTCAATATTCTAACCCTAAAGCATATTTTAACACTGTTATTGAAAGCCACTCCCTCAATTATGATGCAGAAAGATCAAACCATTATTTTCAAAGGGGGAGAGGTAAGTAAAATCAGCTTTCCTCAGAAACGAAAATACAAATGGACCACAAATAGCACCATTTTCTGATAATACGCCAATCCTGTTTTGTTTATCCCATTGTTCCTCACAATTTGGCAGTTGGTGAGTGTTAATTTTGGGCCTTGGGTGTTTTCTCCACTACTTGGTCATTTAATATTCTCAATGTGGTGCTTTGGCATTTTCTGTACGTATTTGAGTATGTGCATGACATTTCAAAGCCTACATTCATTATGTGAAATGTCAGCGATGTTTGACGGATAATTAAAAAAGGGCTCACAAATGGACTCGTGATATCAGATGTCAAGCTCGCTCTTATACCCTCCACCGTGAAACTGTGAAGTTCTCAATAGTGACAGACAGAAGATGATTTGGGATGGATGTTTCACAAGTTGTTTGGTCTCCGTAGGTCAAACAGATTGATTGATTTAGTTAGCAGTGTTAAATGTCGGAACAGAAGTTTCCTGGGATTGTCAATTTCACAGAGGGGTGTAAGTGTGGACTTAATGTACTGAGAAGGGACAGGACATTTGTATGATACAATCATACAAACATAGGCAGAGTTTCACTTTTAGGTGTGGGGTCACATAATCTGCATCTTACATGGCATTAATATCATGAAAATGTTTACAAATGCGTTTTAATGCACAAACATAAATATAATGCAAGCATCTAGTGTTTCAAAATAGGAATTTATAGAGAGTAGTTTATAACTACATTCTAATTGAAAATTATAATAACGTTATGAAATGCATTGCATTCAAAAGTTGCTTGGCCCACTTGATGCTTCTGCTACTGTGAAAATGCAGTCAGAAACTTGCAGCTGAAAGATGACAAAAGAAAAAATAGATATTGTAATGCATTTATAAATTCCGGTCAAGAAAAGCAGGGCCGATTTGTGGTCTTATGTCTAAACAGTCCCAGAATCTTCTCTGTCAATGCCAAGATTAATGCTCCCATGAGCCCTTCACTCAAGACAGTGATTACATCTTACAAGAACAGATAGTACAGATGGTCTCTCTCACACACACACACACACAAACACACACACACACAATTTTATACACAAAAAGATCACATCTTCTAAAACATAGCCTTAACCCTGTATTACATGCACGAAACACACAAATCTTACTGTTTTCATGAATAAAATCAACATAATGCAATCTTCCCTGTGCTTATATGTTTGCAAACAAGATTATGTGTGTATGTTGAACTGCCCTTTAACAAATCTGGCCCGATTACCAAGCAGGCAGGCAGCTAGGGTCTTACAATACAGCCCCTGTGAGACTAATATCGTGCCCTATGGCAATTTATAACCCTAATATTTATGATAGACACTCATGGATAAAAAAAGACCATTCAGCAACAAATGAAAACACATATGTCTTTGACATTGCATGCAACTTAGAGGGTCCTGGAATGTGGAAGGTCAAGTCAAGTCAAGTCACCTTTATTTATATAGCGCTTTTTACAATGCAAATTGTGGCAAAGCAGCTTTACATTAAAGGTGCATATTTTCTAACAATCTTTTATCATTATGCTCACATTGATATCCTCTATGTCTCTTTGTTTGGTTGAATTGGTTCTCGGGACGCTCTAATGCTCTGTTCCAAGAGCTCTAATGTTCCCTTGGGCTAAACAGGATTTTGGCACTATTGAGCTGCTGAACTTCCTCTCTCCTGTGGGTACATAATGTTGCATTTGAATGTTCAATTATATTGATATTTTATTCTGATAATAGCATGATGTAGGGTCAGTGTGACAGTTTGTAAAAATGTTTCGGAGGAACAGGAACCCTCGTTGTGGTCATTTGACTCAGAATACCTCACAGGAACTTCTGAGAGCAGCTACAGTTGACCATGGAACATCTGCAGCATACAATATATGTGTCATTACAGTTGTTTCTTTGACAGCGCTTCTAAACAATGAGGATTGCTTAAAAAAATGAAGGTTGCTTGGATTTTTTTTGCTTGTATGTGACTGTGTGTAGGTCCGCAGTTGTCGTGACCGTTTAGGCTTGGCTAACTGGGTCTGATGTGGATGTCATTGATTTGCTGTCCTCTGTAAGGGAACGGAGACTACCGTCCTTTTCTTCACCCCTGTATTGGAAACCACACTGTCAGCCTCAGCTTTACACTCCTTGAACTGGCCATCTTTGGCCTTATCTCCTCCTGCCATACACATGCACCTACACATGCAAACCTGCTTTGTATAAAAATGAGCATTGCTTCCAATGAGGCTGGAACCAGTAATAAATGGATGTGGATATATATATATATATATATATATATATATATATATATATTACACACAGTGGGGCAAAAAAGTATTTAGTCAGCCACCAATTGTGCAAGTTCTCCGACTTAAAAAGATGAGAGAGGCCTGTAATTTTCATCACAGGTACACTTCACCTATGAGAGACAGAATGAGAAAAAAAATCCAGAAAATCACATTGTCTGATTTTTAAAGAATTTATTTTCAAATTATGGTGGAAAATAAGTATTTGGTCAATAACAAAAGTAAATGTCAATGCTTTGTTATATACCCTTTGTTGGCAATGTCATAGGTCAAATGTTTTCTGTAAGTCTCCACAAGATTTTACACACTGTTGCTGGTAGTTTGGCCCATTCCTCCATGCAGATCTCCTCTAGAGCAGTGATGTTTTAGGGCTGTCACTGGGCAACACGGATTTTCAACTCCTTACAAAGATTTTCTATGGGGTTGAGATCTGGAGACTGGCTAGGCCACTCCAGGACCTTGAAATGCTTCTCACGAAGTCACTCCTTCGTTGCCCGGGCGGTGTGTTTGGGATCATTGTCGTGCTGAAAGACCCAGCCACGTTTCATCTTCAATGCCTTTGCTGATGGAAGGAGGTTTTTACTCAAAATCTCACAATACATGGCCCCATTCATTCTGTCCTTTACTTGGATCAGTCGTCCTGGTCCCTTTGCAGAAAAACAGCCCCAAAGCATGATGTTTCCACATGCTTCACAGTAGGTATGATGTTCTTTGGATGCAACTCAGCATTCTTTCTCCTCCAAACACAACAAGTTGAGTTTTTACCAAAAAGTTCTATTTTGGTTTCATCTGACCATATGACATTCTCCCAATCCTCTTGTGGATCATCCAAATGCTCTCTAGCAAACATCAGACGGGCACGGAGATGTACTAACATGTACTATACAGGGGGACACATCTGGCACGTCAGGATTTGAGTCCCTGGCGCCGTAGTGTGTTACTGATGGTAGCCTTTGTTACTTTGGTCCCAGCTCTCTGCAGGTCATCCACTAGGTCCCCCCATGTGGTTCTGGGATTTTTGCTCACCATTGTTGTGATCATTTTGACCCCATGGGGTGAGATCTTGCGTGGAGCCCAAGATCGAGGGAGATTATCAGTGGTCTTGTATGTCTTCCATTTTCTAATAATTGCTCCCACAGTTGATTTTTTTCACACCAAGCTCCTATTGCAGATTCAGTCTTCCCAGCCTGGTGCAGGTCTACAATTTTGTTTCTGGTGTCCTTTGACAGCTCTTTGGTCTTGGCCATGGTGGAGTTTGGAGTCTGACTGTTTGAGGTTGTGGACAGGTGTCTTTTATACTGATAACGAGTTCAAACAGGTGCCATTAATACAGATAACAAGTGGAGGACAGAGGAGCCTCTTAAAGAAGTTGTTACAGGTCTGTGAGAGCCAGAAATCTAGCTTTTTTTGTAGGTGACCAAATACTTATTTTCCACCATAATTTAATAAATAAATTCTTCAAAAATCAGACAATGTGATTTTCTGGATTTTTTTTTCTCATTCTGTCTCTCATAGTCTCACTCTCTTCTTTTTAATTTTAAGTGGGAAAACTTGCACCATTGGTGGCTGACTAAATACTTTTTTGCCCCACTGTATAAATATTTATATATTATATATATATATATATATATATATATATATATATATATATATATTTATACAAAATTTAAAAAAAAAAACAATGAGAGGTCCATCTAATTGTGTAAGATATCACCTGTATCTGTGTTGCTTTAAAGGGGATAAATGTATTATAAGATTCACATTCTCCGAGATTATCATTACCATGCAAACTTTCTCACAGGTGTTCCTGTAGCTCAACCTAACAAGGTCACATGTTAATGTCTGGGATTAGATAGATTAGATAGATATGTCTGGTTAGATTAGATGCATTCATATACTAATGCAGAAAATCAGTTCTCGTAATCAACATGTGGGATGCACTTCAGATGACTTTGACAAGGGCCAAATTGTTACTGTAAGGCGACTGGTCTGAGTATCTCTGAAATGGCAAAAATAAAACACAAACCGGCAACAGGGTGTTTGATGACCAAGACTCATCGATGCAGGAGGGCAACAAAGACTATCCTGTCTGGACTGAGCCAACAGAAGGTCTACTCTGGCTCAAGTCACAATTTAATGATGGTTATGGGAGGAATGTGTCACAAAACATTCCTCCCACAATGCATCACACTGCATATGGGGCTGTGTTGCTGCAGACCAATCAGAGTGCCTATGATGGCTTGTGTCCACCGTCAAAAGCTCATGCATTGGGCACACAAGCATCAGAACTGGAGCAGTAGAAGGTTACCTGGCCCAGTGAGTCCTGATTTCTTTTACATCACGTGGACGACTAGGTACGCATGTACGTTTGTGCCGTTTCCCTGGGGAAGTGATGGCATCAGAATACACTGTGTGACAACCCCAAGCAAAGTAGAGAGAATATCATGCTATAGCCAATCTTCTGCTGGGAACCGCCAGCCATCATCTGTATGTAAATTTGATATGTGCCAAGTATATAAACATTGTTTTAGACCAGAAACACCCCTTCATGACAATGGTGTTCCCTGGTGGAAGTGGTGTCTTCTAGCAGGATTATGCACCCTGCCACACTGCACACATTGTTCAGGAATGGTTTGAGGAACATGATATCCAAGAGGATAGGCAAATCATTTGAATATTGATTTGTGTGCATATAGTGAGAACGTGAGAAATAGGACTAATTAATTACACAGTGGAAATATATATATATAAGTTAAACAAAAAAGGGCCCAGAATAAGGTCTTGGGGGACACCATGTTATCACAGTATACCAGTATATTGTTTGATTTTTTTTATTTTTTATTTTTATTATTATTATTATTATTCAACATTTGTTATAAGTCTATGAGATGCACTGAATGATTTGTTGTATTACTAGTTTAACCACCATTTTTCTTACCAATAAAGACAATAAAGAATGCATTTTCTTAAAGAGATACTAGGGCAAGCCTAATCAAGATATTCCTTTTTGCTTTTTTACACTTAACAGAGCCATGGTAAAAAAGGGCGTGACCTTCCGTACAGCCACACCAACCAACACGCTACTCTGGGACATTACCCTAGACACAGGCCCAGATGGAAGTGTTGGAGTAATCTGTCAGAGGAAGTCAACTGCCAATGTGAAAAGGTGAGTGTGTCTGTGAAGGAAAATTTAATTAATTACTTTTAATCAGATGATTAGATTGTGATTAACCTACTCTACTCTGATTAGACATTGCCAGGCAGGAAATATTGTCCAAGGAAAACAGTATTTAGACGCTAAAGCAGATTGGTCAAAGTGGATTCCTGTAATTATTCTTGTAATTGGTTCATTAGTACTTTTCTGTTTAATAAAAGAGTTTTCTCTGAATTTATACTATCAATTTCAAGTGAAAGACACCTGAGAATTGCTGACAGACCTCACTGCACATGTAAACACATATGTTTGCCTTTGAGCTCTTCATGTATGATTTACTATGCATGCATTAGATGGGAGCACAAAGGTCAAGGTTGTACAGCGGTGTGTGTCAGAATCCTATTAGTGAAAGCCTGACCTGAAGTCTCCTCACTATTTATGGTTGACGGCAGGAACGGTTCTATGATTTCAGCCTTTGATTTGAGCATTAGATGATGTGGCATTAAATTCCTTAAGAGCAAAGTCGGAAACACTTTATGGTAACACTTTACAATAAGGTTCATTAGTTGACATTAATTAACTACATTAGTTAACATGAACTAATAATGAACTGCACTTCTACAGCATTTATTAATCTTTGTTAATGTTCATTTAAACATTTACTAATACATTATTAAAATATTGCTCATGGTTAGTTCATGTTAGTTAATGCATTAACTAATGTTTAACTAATGAACCTTATTGTAAAGTGTTACCCGCTTTATAATAATGTTCAGTTAAGTCATTAGTTAATTAGATTCATTACAAAACATGACTATGACATTTTAGTTGTAAGTCATTTTAAACATGTTTAGTTATATGAACTAATCATTTACAAAACATGACTATATTTTTAGAAATTATTGATAAGTGGTTTGCTAACAATCTACAAATATTTTGCAAGTTATCTTTAAGAATGAGTAAATAATGAAACAACCAAACTGATAATTAGTAGAGAGTTAATAAGTTATTAGTTGTTATATTATGCATTTTAATTAATTAATTACACATTTGTAAATCATTTGTATACCACTCATTAATCATTTATGAATGTATAGTCATATTAACTAACTTATAAATGAAAATGATGTTCTTTTACTCACCCTCACGTCATTCCAAACCCGTGTGACCTGTACGATACGAAAGCAGATGCTGTGTTTTTAACACAGCTCAGCTACAGCTTTTATTATCTACGTCTTTTTGAGAGAATGTTGCTTTGTCCTCATTTCGGATTTTCTTCCCCTAAGGATTAGGATCAAATTCACATCTTTGAAAGAATCATAACTTAGAACTAATCCATAATTTTCTCAAGCCCCCTATGGCAGTCACCTAATGTTAGCACAACACGGGGGTTTTTAAAAAGTGTTTGTATTCCAATAAGCACTTTAAGAGTTTAAAGAAGGTGAAAGTGATTTTTGAATAAAGAATAACCAAAATCTCTCTCCAATATTGCTGCTGAGGCAAAGAGGTGTATCCGTCTGTAATCTCGTTTTTATTTTGGATACAGTACTTGATGCGTAACAAAAACACCTTATGTTAGGCATCCATAATCAAGCAGTATCAACGGATTAATATTGTGTCTTAAATAGTGATTTAAACATACTGAAGTATATAACACAAGTCTGACAAGTTTCTATGACATTAAAACAATTTTAAATAATTGTGAAAAATTATATTGGGAGCCATTCAATTGATGCCTTAATTGATACCCAATGTACCTGTTGTTTGTTTTACTCTATTTCATATGTGATAAATCGTGGTCCTATGAAACTAAGTAGGTCGCGCTAGCCACTGGATCATTTTATCAGGGATTTCTTCAAAAGTCATTTCTATGTCAATCCCAGTTTTTGAAATAATTGCCTTTTTGGCTGTACAAACAGATCCATGCATGCATCTATAAACAAATATGCTGTTCACACAAAATAGCCATCTGAACTATTTGGTTCATCCCCAGAGCTTGAAAGCTGTGCGTTTTAAAGCTAAGATTTGAAACAGATGCATCAGATTAGGGGTGATCCCCTGTCCTATTGAAAGCATTATGCAGGGCATTGATGGGATTGCACTACTAAGAGGTTAAAATGATATGGCTTGCTGATTGTAAGGTTGAAACCACAAGCAATGTATCTTTTAAAGTCGACATGAAATCAAATTATCACCATCCAGTCAATTCCCGATGAACAAATTCACAGCCTGCCTGTTTCACTTGTAAATGTCACATTATTCAAGCAAAATGAGTAAATGGCAATGACGGGGTAATCAATATATAAGTATTGACTTAAAGCCAATAGTTGCACTCAATTATTTAGAATCAAACAGAGCAACTTGCAAATGCAGTTGATTTGACAATATGATCACAAAAGATTAAGAGGGTTTACTGTGGAGCGTGAGGTGTTTAATGGCATGTTTTCTTTCAGGTTAAGCAAACTCCAAGCAGTTCTTCAGATGGATTTTGAAGTGGAGGATGTCAGCAGCCAATCAGAGATACAGGTGATTAAGTGGGAGTTGACTCTTCCTGATGAAGTCAAAATGATGGGGGCGTCTGAAGGCACCATGAGGATCTACACCACTCAGAGGGACTTTGTAGGCCTGGCTCCTCTAGTTATGGTAGGTAATTCATTAAATAAAATAGAATAAATAAATAAATAAAATAAAATTTTCTTCATTTTGTCACCTGAACTGACTCGAGCTGTATAACTACATTACTGTCTTCAGTAGAGCTGCTTATAGCTCAATTGAACTCATTCATAATGAATGAACGGTTATTGAAAAGAACTGAATCAACGCTGAACTGAACTGAGCTGAAAAATCACACTATTGTCTCTCTTCCTCTGTAATATTTGATAAGTTTGCATCAATTGATTCTGCTGAAAATTAAAGTGTATTATAGTTTTTATTAAATACATTTAGCATTTAGAGAGTGTTTTTTTTTACACATAAATATATATTTAAGAACACTTAAGTTGGACTTAAATACATATTTATATGTAATTTTCACGTTTATTGTGTTACATTTACATTCACATTTAATCATTTAGCAGACGCTTTTATCCAAAGCGACTTACAAGTGAGGAAAACAAACAAGCGATTCTTCATGAATTGGCAAATAACACAGGAAGTGCTCACAATACAAGTTTCATACATTGCTCAGTACCAGAAGCTAGAGTAAGAAGGGAAAAAGGAAAGGATAGATTTTTTTTTTTTAATGAAGGGATTAAGTGTTCACGGAAGAGATGAGTTTTCAGCTGTCTCTTGAATATTGCTCTCCTGAACGTACAAACAAGCATTTTAATTTTAAGTGCTTTTTTTTGTTTTGTTTTTTAAACTGTACTCAAGTATGTTAAGAAACTCTTTTAAAGGGATAGTTCACCCAAAATTGAAAATTCTGTTATCATTTACTTGGTTACTCAATGTCAGTAACCAAACAGTTGATGGGACCCAATGACTTCTATAGAATGGGATAAAATATTATGGAAGTCAATGGGGCCCATCATCTGTTTGGTCACTGACATTCTTCAAAATATCTTCTTTTGTAATCAGCAGAAGAAAGAAATTCATACATTTTTGGAACAACTTGAGGGTGAGTAAATTATGAACTATCCCTTTAACCCTTATGTGCTGTTCGGCATGTTTTCATCCACTATGGGGAATTTTTGAGTCTTAATTTGGCCATAACTTTCTCCGTGTTTCAGCAAATGGAATGATTTTTGGTGACAAATCTTATTTTGACACATATTTTGGGAAAATGCTTTGAAAATTTTCAAAAACTCAACAGGACTCTCTGGGCAAATTCACTACCCTTTCGTGATTTTAACTGCTTTAAAAATGTATCAGATAAATATTTTTTTTACATTTTTTTGCTTAAATCTATTAATCAACCTCAGTCCTGATCAAAACTACTAAATTTAAAAAAAAAAAAAGGGTCAGGATTTTAACTCTTTAATTGCCAAATTCATAAATGATGTCACTGATTTGGGAAAAAACGTGTCAAAGAGTAGAAACAACATTGGCTTTGATGCGTTGGTAGTTTTTGTGCAGCATCAGATTTTAACGTTTTAAAGAGTTAAAATCCTGAATTTTTTTTTTTTTAAATTTAGTAGTTTTGATCAGGACTGAGGTTGATTAATAGATTTAAGCAAAAAAAATTGAAAAAAATATTTATCAGATACATTTTTAAACAGTACATAACGAAAAGGTAGTGAATTTGAACAATGCACAAGGGTTAAGTACACTTAAGTGTCCTTTTATTTCATTAATATTTTACTATAAGCAATACAGTTTAAAAAAATACTAAGATTTGAAGTACACTAAGTGCATATTCAATACAATTAAGCATGCTTCTTTTTCACAAGGGGTGAAATATCTGACTGGCCTGTTATGTTGATACTGTACATTGCAAGAAATCACAACACCATTTCAAGATTCAAAGCATCCAGTTTACTTATTTACGGAACAAATTATTAAATGTTAAAATATCTGCAGCATGTTAAAAAACATGGCAGACAACTGTTTAGCAAAATCAATGTTTCTATCTGAGACAGTAAAGCAGCTTCATGACTTATTCACTGGCATTTTGAAAGAGCGAAATGATCCAGCAGGGCACCAGGGGCTCGGTGCGGTGACAGAGCTTGTAAATGCGACAAGCTTCATCTGCAAGACCGATCATGTTGACCTTTGGATTGTGTCCAAACATGAGCAGATTTAGGCATAATCAATCAGATTTTCTGTAGCAGCTCTAATATACAGCTGGACACTGTCCCAGAAATCTGAAAACAGCACAGGACATAGAGTGGCCAAAAAGTCCTTAATGTGTTTGCCAGATCCCTTACAAAAAAAAGTTCACGTATGCTATTAGTATACTAAAAAAACTAAAACATTTGCATATATAGTACATTCAGTCTACATTTGATGTACTCAGAAGATATAGACAAAATTAAACTTGGCTTATACTGATAATTATACAACAAAGTCTACTCTATATTTGTGCTTAATCTTCTAAGTATACTTGGATTGTAGTTATCTGCACTGATCGAGTAGCCTATTAAGTACTTTTTCAAACATTTCGGCTGCTATGAGGTCAGACTCCAGTATGTTTTACATACTATGTTCAAGTGATAAAAGTCAGCTTTGAGGTGGAATAGAGTAAATGTAAATGATTGGAATTAAACAGCAGAACTTTGCCCAAAGCATCACACTGCCTCCGCCGGCTTGCCTTCTTCCCATTGTGCATCCTGGTGCCGTGTGCACACCCGGCCATCCACGTGATGTGAAAGAAAACGTGATTCATCAGACCAGGCCACCTTCTTCCATTGCTCCGTGGACTGGTCTGTAGCTATGTGGCCCTATACGCAACAAACTGTGATGCACTGTGTATTCTGACTCATTTCTATCAGAACGAGCGTTAACTTCTTGAGCAATTTGAGCTACTGTAGCTCGTCTGTGAGATCGGACCAGCCTTCGCTCCTCACGTGCATCAAGCCTTGGCCACCCATGACCCTGTCGCCGGTTCACCACTGTTCTTTTCTTGGAGCACCTTTGATAAATCCTCACCACTGCAAACTGGGAACACCCCACAAGAGCTGCAGTTTTGGAGATGCTCCGACCCAGTCATCTAGCCATCACAATTTGGCTCGTGTCAAACTCGCTCAAATCCTTGCGCTTTCCCATTTTTCCTGCTTCTAACACATCAACTTTGAGGACAAAATGTTCACTTGCTGCCTAATATATCCACTATCCACTAACAGGTGCCGTGATGAAGAGAAAATACAGTGTTATTCACTTGATCCGTCAGTGGTCATAATGTTATGCCTGATCGATGTACCGATAAACTCTTTTCACAGACTTTGATGACACATTTTAATGGTTATAAATATCATTTTTTTTAGATTTTTATTTTATTTTTTTTAAATGTGAAAAGCCTCTATAGAACGTATATTGATTTGCTACACTTTTTTAAACAAAGCCAACAGATATGTTTGTAAATCCTGGGAAATCCGTGATTTGCTCCTTGCTATTGCTAGTCGATATTAGGTGGTTTTTGAGTGCTGGGGATTTTAGAGCATATTATATTGGATAAGAAATTAATCTAACTATTTTAATTCACGAAAAAACAGTGCTGTTTGATCAAACTAATGGCAATGGCAAATCCTTTTTTATTTTTAGTAAATCAAAATTGATATGCTTATTTTTAATGCATAAATTAAGTGACCTTTGTTTCCCGAAAACCTGTTTCATTTATGTGAGCAGGCATTTTGCATATGTCAGGATCTTTAAAGTTCAGAGGTTTGATCCCCTAAGCTGTTGCTTCCCATTCACTGTAGGCAATATTTGAAAATGGGGTTTTGTCCCGTAAAATAATCCGTTCTTGCTTTTCACAAATGACTTTGATTACATAAAGTTGTATCAGCCCAGGTAGTGCATCTCTGTCCCAGATTATCTAAATAGATTGGCACAGTCCATTCCAACCTAAAATCCGCTTTTGTGTCCCCGAACATACTATTTGTACCTGTAAAATGTGTTAAAAGGGGACTGATATTATGACATTAAATTCATCACTAGATTGTGGTGTTATCGTATCTTGTTAAATCTCTGACCTTCATTTGTAGTTGTTAAATCTCTGACCAACTTTTCAAATCTCTGACCTCAACTGCTAAAGTTGAAGCTTAGCTCAGTATCAAGAGCCAAAATTTAACTTTGATCTCTGTCCCCTGTGTAGGACACTGAGCTGTTGAACACTGCCGTGCTGACTGGTAAGAGGGTTACGGTGGCTGTACGAACCATTGCTGTGGAACAGGATGGTTCTGTAACGGATGTCTCTGAGTTTGCTGACTGCAGCTCCACAGATGAAGATGTTCTGAAGGTACGGTCATTTTACTCAGCCTTTGATTTTACTTTATCACAACTTAGATACAGCAGTCATGAAGTCTACTGAAAGTCATATCAAGCTAACATTTTGACCACATCTATTAATTTATTCAAAAAGACATTAAAAATTCAATTCACTATTACTTGAATGCACCTCTCCTAGAATGAGCACGTTTTAATTGAATTTCTTCTTAGGGCAGAAAGTCAAAAATGATAATGAACAAAAAAGACCTCATTAAAACAATTGAAATATTGAAAAAAAAAAAAAACCTTATTAACATTATTAAACCTTACACACACACACACACACACACACACACTCACGTTGGGTTTCCATGTTTTTATGACAAGGCAAGTTTAGATTGAAAACATCATGTGGTGCAACTCTCTAAAACTGTAATGATGTTTATGAATGAATAATAATGATTTTTCTTTTTACCTTGGAAATAATGCTTAATAATAATAAATATTTAATAATGAAAATAATGATTACGATATGTACATTAAAATGAACTGAAAGTATGTTTCGACTTTTTATTTGAAGGCTAAAAAAATCTCATTTTTTGGCAATAGATTTACAATTATCTTGAATGCTATACTCATTCTTGAATGAGTTTTTTTGTTTTTGTTTTTTGTTAGGGTTTTTTCCAAAATCACATGTACTGTGCTAAAGTCTTAGGCACATTAGTATTTTCACCACCAACAACAACAAAATATTAAGTCAGTTATTTATATCTTTAGCTGTAGTGTATCAGTAGAAAATATCAGTCTACATTTCCTTTCTTCAAGTGTCTTGGACACGTTGCTGCAGTTCTTCTGGATTTAGTGTCTCAGTTTCTTCATGTAATCCCAGATGGACTCTGTGTGCATACAAAAAAATCTCACTGGATTATTACAATTAATGGCAAAAGTCATATTTGGAAATGTACAGTAAACTTATATTTCTTACTGACACACTACAGCAAAAGATAAATAAATGGCTTAAAACCTTTTTTTTTGTGCCTAAGACTTTTTGCACAGTACTGTATCAACACATATAGCACTTTTCTCAGAATTTGGCACATGCATTTTAAACTAGATTTCTTTTCTTTGCCATTAACTCAAAGGCAAAAGATGGCACTATTATGCATCTTCTGAAATAGTACAGAATCTCTGGATCCAAACACTAGCAAAGAAGAAGCAGAAACAAGCAATAAAATCCTTGTTTGCACACAGTATATAAATCAAACCTTCGTAACGTCACCAAATGAAAAGAGGTATCGACTGTGCTCGCTTTGGGGGTATTGATGGACTCATCGTTCTGAATCTGAACCAGCAGTCTTTGACAAAAATACGACGTACTCAGCTTTTTGTTCAAAATGTTTGTTTTCAATTGTTAATAAAAAGGAATTAATAGATTTTAACATTATAATAATAAATCAGTTGCTCTGTTCGTTCTTTTTAAATATTGGCTGTTTACATATTAATTCAACAAAATATTCTGGGGGCCATGGAAGTTTTGTGAATATGATTAAAAATGCTGCCACTGCCTGGCATTTTAGTAAACACTAATTGAGGGGAAAGGAAGAGTTAATAGTTGCTATAATGCTGTAGCTACTATATTATGCAGTAGTAACCGCATCCCCAGAGTTAAATCAACTCTGCTCAGATAACATTTGGTCCCTCTCTAAATAGAGTTAAAGTAACACTCTTCAGAGATTGAATGTCTTTTATCTTCAGTTGATTTCATCTAAGACTGTGGCTGAAGTCAGTTCTAGTTCTTGTGTTTCTCTATTCTACAGTGATTCTGCTTGTTAACAGCAGGTGTTCATCATTAATGTCCAATCATCGCTTAATTAATAGCTTAATTATCTCATTAACTTTAACTCTGCTTCAGTGTTACTTTAACACTATTTAGAGAGGGACCAAATGTTATCTGAGCAGAGTTGATTTAACTCTGGGGTTTTTACTGTGTAGTTGAATAGAAGGCACGGTCCCAAGTGTGGTCAGACGTGAAGAGGGTCAGCGTCCATCTATTGCATGTTCATATGGAAAAACAATTAAAAGCAGCAGATCTTACTGTAAGCAAATTTCTCATGTCAGCTCATTCTGAACTCATACTACATATTCATACGGGTAATCTTATGCTTTGATCACACAAAGTGGTAAGTTACTGGTAAATTACAACCTGTGGTACCACAACATTGCCACAACTGATTTACCGGTATTTTTGAAAAGGTGCTGTTCACACACAACCAGTAATTTTCCAAGTAATTTTTTAAAGACTGTATGTGTGAAAGGGATTTCTGTCAAACATGCAGGAAGAGAAGGTCTCAAAAGAACATCCCAAAGTCTTCTCTGATGTATGCAACCTCTGGCACTCTTAGAGTGTTCTTGTGACAGTCCTCTCAAAGTCATTAAGCCACGCTCTGACCTCACTCAGGAGCGCTGTATCCTCTTTGTTGGGGATTTAATCTGAAAGGACAGCTCAGCACCATACTGTGACTACAGCCAAGATGAGAGACTTAAAAGAACTTCAGCCGTGTCTCATTCAAGGACAACACTGCTTTCTGGCCCCATTTCTTGGAATTACACAGAAATGCATTTACTTTGATGTTCTCAGTAAAAAATATATATATATATTTATCCAAACTTAAAACAAGATTAATAGATTATTCATGAGCAACAAACATTGTGACACTCATATTTGGAGTAGTTCCCCAAAAATGAAAATTCTGCCATAATATACTCATACTCATGTTGTTTCAAACCAATGTGCTGTTATTTTTTCGGAGAAACAAGAAACTTTGTCACACAGATTTTATGGATCACTTTTATTATTTTCTTTTCTTCACAACCAATGACAGTATATGAATTGTTGTATGTAAAAGAGCTGTGTGGAATCTTTAAAAATGTGATTTTCTACTTTTGTGAATTTCCATGATATATATATATATATATATATATATATATATATATATATATGTATATATATATATATATATATATATGTATATATATATATATATATATATATGTATATATATATATATACATATATATATATATATATATATATAAAACATTTAATATTGCTTTACATTTTTTTATTTAATTACCATCAAGACAGGTCAGTAAGTATATTTCTTCTCGACCAGTGCAAATAGTTCCAAAAAAATAAACAGATATAAAAACCTATCAAGTTCTGCATGTTCCCAAGCAGCACACAAACCAAAAACCTTTCTGTAAAAGCATTTACAAGTGGAGCGGATTGACCTCTTTTACTCAAAGTGTTCTATAATCACTCCATTCCAGATCCACTCTGGGTTTTACTTTACCCTCACTGATGAGAGAAACCTACTCCGGGAGGTGTTTTTCTCTACAACCACGTAACTCGCTCCTAACTATCATCGTTAGAGAAATTAACTAGTCCTTTAGGATTAACATCCTTCTTTTGAACCATGTTGATTCGTCAACAACAGAACTGTCTTCAATTAAATCATGCAGTGATTTGGTGAAATAATAACTTCTGCTGTTTATTTGGTTTGATATTGAATTATTGGCAGTTTATTGTTGTAAATAAGAAACATGGCACCCGAGGTCTACTTCACAATTTTTGTTCTCTGCTGTATTGCTTTATTTACTAATGTGTGATGCCGTGGCAGGCTCCCTCTTACGTCATACTCCATGCTTCCCTTAGGAGCACATTTGCACAAACACTCTCTTCAAAAACACTGCTTTCTTATATATATATATATATATATATATATATATATATATATATATATATATATATATATATATATATATATATATAATGGAATAACAAGATATAGAATGTACTGCATGTTAGCTTGCTTATTGAGCTTAAGAGCTATTTAAGTCCTACTAAAAAAAACTACTAACCAGAATGAATGAAGTATTCTGAAAAAAAGAGAGATGTACTAAATAATGATGACTACAAATCTGCCAGTCCAGCTATTCATCATTGGATCTTTCCATCACTCTCTCTTCTGATTATGGAACTTTAGTACCAGTAAACAATTAATATTTTACCTGGGTAGCTAATTGTAAATTTCTGCAAATTACTTCCTCTCCATGCTGTTTCATGCTGCTGCCTGTCATTCTGGAACTCTAGTATATTAGAGTCTCTGAGGTACATGTGGTGTACTGTGCCGGAGTGAATGTCTCAGGCATAAACAAAGGCTTCAGTCGCTGTCTAGCACACACTTACATTCTAGACAGCATCCAACTGTTCACTTTATTTTTAAAGCAAAATACTCTCATGAAAACATGACACACAAACAATACTTACAGTATATTGCTTCCGATATTTATACCACATTCAGCACAATACTGGCAATTATTCATTTGTTTACTAACTTTGGTCAATATGATCACAAGTGGATGATGCTAAATATAGGTGTGAAAGGGGTAATAATTTTGAGCTTTATGATTTCGAACACTTCCAGAGGTAGTCGAAAACGCATTTGCCTGGATTGTTTTTGTAGTATAAATGCTCTTGTGGTAAATGCGTTCGAACAGACTGCCTACTCTCCGCCTGCTGACTTAATGCCTAAACATTATGGGAAGTGTGCTAGAAGGACAGGATTTAAAGGGGTCATGAATTGAGAAATCAACCTTTCCTTGAGCTTTGGATATATAAGAGGTCATGGTCCTATAAAAACATACTGTAAGTTTCAGAACTGAAAACTTCCTTGTTAGTCCAATAAAAGCTTTTATTGACACCAGGCCCAGCCAACAACTAATCCTGGAATATCTGTCATAGATAGGTGAAACACCGCCTCCGCAGAAGAAATCAAGGCTTACTTCATCATTGCAATGTTAGCCCCCCCCACTGATGTGTTAGTGAGAAGAGCAATACAGGACTAAAAATAACATTACCTTTCAAAGCATCTTAATGCAAGGAATATGGTTATTTTATTTTCAAAAATGTGAATGTCTCAGTTGAGCATTATTTATTAGTATTCAGTACATTTCACTGTGGATTTTTACATCAATCGCATTTCGACGCAGGCTTTGCAAACAGACATTTACAATATGGACTCGACAGTAATGCAACAACACGTAGTAACTGTGTTAATTCTGATATGTAATGTTTCATGTACAGTCAGATGTCAGACAGTCACAATGTTTCTCTTAGTAGGATGAGAATAATATGTTATTTAAAAGGTTATTAAATTACATATGGAAAACAATCGAAGAACGCTCCCTTTGCTATCGCTGGAGCTGTCAATCAAACAGAACAAGTTTATCAGTGACTGATGATATATCACGCCAAAACACCCGTTATATTAAACAAATCTAGTTACATAGTTACATCGTGTTTGCACCGTTAGTTATGATAAAAGAGTTTGTTAGTGTGCAGAAATTGAGTTGCAATAACAATATCGCTGCTTTCATGCGCTGTGATCAGCTAGTGATCATCACTGCAACCTTTCATGCCACG
Source organism: Opsariichthys bidens (assembly GCA_037194245.1). NCBI lineage: Eukaryota > Metazoa > Chordata > Actinopteri > Cypriniformes > Xenocyprididae > Opsariichthys > Opsariichthys bidens. The sequence goes on from CM074288.1 coordinate 2,718,982, forward strand.
ATCTAAATGCTATAATCAAAACTTTTCAGGATTAGTTAACCTTGAGAGCTGTAATATTACAAATCTGCTAATAGTTTTCGCAAGAGTAATACTGGGAGTAATGCTATTTCATATGCAAAAATCTTAGCCAATCACGGGAGTGGGCGTTTACAATGAAGTCTCACAGCAGAAACTCCCTTTAAAACAGACCGTTCAAATAAGAGGGCAAAAATCAGGGTAAGAACAATGCCTTTTATTTCTTCTAATTATGACAATTTTTTGATGTAAAAAGCATACTAACATTATGTGCACCCCAGAAAACATTGTAAAACAATGCAGTACATGTCTCCTTTAAACTTTGGCGAAAAATCAAAAAATGTACCAAGGACAATTTCTGATTTCTGACACGCACTCACCACGATCAGTGTGGTCTTGTGTCTATCAGAGCAGAAACAAAAGCTGCTGCTCTCTGTATTTCCATCATCTCCTTACACAAGCTTATTTCATTTAATTGCACAAGCTTAATCCATTAGACAGAAAGACCTAAAAAAGCATACATTTACCCACACATAGCCCCTCCCCTCAAATAAATCAGGACAGAAATGGTTGAAAGTGGAAAAGAGACAGATTGAAAGACCAAGTGTAAACGTAGTATAAATAAAGTAGTATAAATCTACTTATTTTTGCCATTTTCCACATTGATTTTGAGGGAAATGTATTATGCGGGATGGACAGATACACAATTTGTATATGATCAAAAAATTAAATTACGGGAAAATAAACATAAAATGAACGTAATACTCATTGAAGATGTATAGGACTTAAATAATGGACGTTCAAATTCTGCAGAAATAGGCAACTGCAGAAATTGATTCCATGTGACCCAACTAACAGAATAAAAAAACCATAAATACTGTAATATGGATTATGACCTCTTACGTATCCATAAACATGTCATTTAATATGATATAAACCCTGTATATGTAAGTAATCATGGTGTTTATAGCTGTGCATGTGTAAAACTGCCAATCAACAAGCCATAGTGACACAAACACTACACACATTAACTCATAAATACACAGGACATACTCTAGCCTGTTAATGCTAGGTTCACTTGCTTTTCCACACCAGGATGTTGGTCAAAGTCACCCCTGTGTGCCTTCCTAAATCTTGTTAAAATTTAATTGCATCATAAATTATACATTTGATTTAATCATGAGGTGGCATGCATGCGGTAAGCCCATGCTGAATGGTCTTTGAGACTCCTATTGCCAAGCGTTATATTTTCAAAAATGACAGTAAACGGCTAAAAGCGACATCAAAAATGAAGCGTAAGGGTCGTGGAGTGAGCTAAGATAACACTACTTCTTTATTTTGCAATAAATTTCTAACTTTCAAATTCATTAATAGAGGAATATATAACTACTATAGCACTTCAATCTCAAGTAAAAAACTGTGAATGCTGATCTGAACTTAAATTATATTTGGTCCCAAAAATGCATATTTGAACTAGGGCTGAGCACCAACAAATCCTCTTACACAGTCAAAAGTCAATTCAAATCCAGCAAAACATGAAAACTCCAGTGTAAACAACCTGCGTACTACGAGTTATAAATAACATGGAACATTTTTTAATGCCCTCAGGTGTCTGACAGATGCGACTTTGTCCATGTGAATGGAAAAGAAACCCAGGGGCGACTGCGGATGCTGGTGAACTTCACCTACAGTTACCTGAGCGCCCAGCTGGAGATGAGGGTTTGGTTCCCTCGTCTGCCACTGGATATAGAGGTGTCTGACACAGAACTGAGTCAGATCAAGAGCTGGAGGATCCCCATCATGTCCACCAAGAGGTACAAACACACAATAGCATCAATATTGTGCCTATTTTATAATTAACGTCTTTAAAATTGTTGAACAAGCAGTTGTTCTCAGTAAACTTCTGAGGAGACCAACTTCCATTGTTTTGTTTGGTTTTTTTTTGGGGGGGGGGGGGGGGGTCACATTCTGAATATTATGGAATCAGAAGAAAAAAACATGGTTAATAAAATTTGCACACCCAGTTTCTGTCCATTACAGATACAGTATGTATGTACCTCATTTAAATGTTTGGCTCCCCAGATTCCTTATTAATTAAAATAAAATAAGGAATTGTTGATTTGTTACTTTAATTGATAGATTGGCCGATGCTGTGTGGTAAAATGCAACGGCTGTTTCAGACGTATTGGTTTGATTAACGTGTTAAGTCAATGGTCAATTTTATTTATATAGCCCTTTAAAACAGCATGAATGCTAACCAAAGTGCTGCACAACATATCAAACAAAGTATCCTTGCACAATAGAATTTCAATACTAATAATAAAATATGAAAAGAAATCAAAATAAAATTAAGACAGGAACATAAAAAAAATAATAATAATATCAAATTATACATATGCCTGAGAAAAAAAGTATGTTTTGAGAGAAGATTGAAATGTAGAGAGAGTAGGGCAAAGTCTAATAGACAAGGGTAGGGAATTCCAGAGCTTAGGACCAAGAACTGAGAAAGCTCTGTCACCTTTGGATTTGAGTCGAGATCTTGGAACATATAATGTCATCTGGGTGGATGATCTGAGCATTCTTACCGGAGCAAACGAATGAAGAAGGTCTGAAATATATGAAGGGGCAAGACCATGAAGCGATTTAAAAACAAATACTAAAACCTTAAAATCAGCTCTGAATCGAACAGGTAGCCAATGAAGTGATGACAACACGGGTGTAATACGTTCTCTCTTTTTTGTCCCTGTTAAAAAGCGAGCCGCAGCATTCTGTACCAGTTGTAATCGCGAGAGCGAGGACTGAATTTATTGATTTATTCCAGCGTATAGAGCGTTGCAATAGTCCAGCCTAGTGGAAATAAACCGTTGTACACCTACGATGTCATTTTCTTTGCACGGGAGAGTTCATTAACATGTGGTGACAATGGCGGATGCACAAAGTTCAATATTACGCTTGAAGAACTCGCAGAAAGATTAGCAAGAAGGAGAAAAATTGTCGTCTAAGTGCCATCTAGTAAGCCTACTTCACCTTTCCATGAGCGAGTGGAGCGTTTCAGATTATCGCTTTCTGCTATCCAAGTTTCCTTTCTGTGAAGCTTGCAGAGCGCGTCACAAAAATTGATCGCAACTCAGTGTATAGGCTACAAGCAAGCCTTTAAACTCTGGTGCATTGATCGTCTCTTCATCTTCTGCTCTTTTTCCTGTTGTGGCAGTTAGCAAACAACGTTGCATTACCGCACACGCCCCCCTTCTGGACTGGAGTGTGGATCGTCTGTGACTGACTGTATTCGTCTTCTGACTGTATGCACTTAATCGTTATAGTTTGGGATACATGAATACATGTACCGTTACACCCCTGCTATGTAACCTTTGGCCCTCTAGCAGTTAAAAAACAAAACTGCATGCATTTTGTGAGAACATTGTTTTGGTTGTGTTTCCGCACTGCATGACTGTGGATCAATGTTTTTTTCTCATAACTGTAAAAAAGAGAGATTATCCTTCTGCTCATAAAACATTCACTACTAGGTTTAAGAGATATAACCAGTTTAGATGGAAAAGATCTCAAGACTAGCTGAAGATGTTACTGTAGGGAAGGTGATTTCGGAGAGGCTGGCAATAGCAAGCTAGCTTTGAAAGCATTAGATCCCACCCTTCCATCAGAGCTCTTTCTCCAAAGCCACACCTCCTTCAAAACACATGAGTACACAGTATGTAAAACGTCACAAGAGATGGCGTTAAATTATATCTCATGTCTCAAAGCACATAACATTACAATAATAACGAACGCAAACTTTTAGCGCTCTGACTGCTGCAGATTCATTTTGGTGTTGATAGTGTTGCCATAGGAATGAGGATGTGAACGGCTCCGGGTAGAAAGTCACGGGTTGCCATCTTGTAATTACGGTTACGACATGGAGTGAACGCAGCATAAGCTTGTTGAGTTGGTTCAGGAGGAACTGTAGAAGATATATGTTGACAGGCAGGTAGGATATCCTATTATTGCTGCATCGAAAGCAATGACTGGACAAATATGTTTTGGTCCTGGGACTTCCACAGAATATATTGGTACATTTCATTTATATTTAGACCACTTCTATTATTGATTGCTATCAGGATGCGAAGAGAGTTTCAACCAGAATAACAAAAAGTGTTTATACATTTTTTTTTCTTCTTTTAATAGACGTGGTACTTCCTTGAGAATAAATTATAGCACAGCGCCACAATAAAATGACCACCTTACTCACCTGTTGAATTTTTTTTTTTTAAACATGTGGGTCCCTTGAGATTCAAGATTTAGCATGCTCCATTGCTCATTATGGCATGGATTGAATGTAAAACAATGATAAATGTAATATAAAAGTGATTGCAATGATTGTAAAGACCTCTGAGGAGCGAAAATAGCATTAATGCAATCTAATTGTGAGCGTTAGAACGTTATAGACAGAAAATGCTTTCAAAGTGTAAATCCACTTTCAGAAAGGATCAAGTGGATTACGAGTTGTGAAAAAATTGTGAATAAGATTGTATAAGGTTATGAGTAGGTTAAATACTATTGCGTAATGGATTACATGTGGCAGAAACATCCCCTCATTAATTCAGTTTGATCCAATCAACTGATTGTCTGATACATGTTCACCACTGTTTTTTCTGAAGGCATTATTTGAATTATATAAATGCGTGCATGTGGTTTCTTTTCCAAATGAGGCCTTATCTAAGCTGTTACGAAAACAATTAAAGGTGACATATGGAATACATAACTCTGAAAAGGTGTGCTATCAGTAATTTCTGTGTGTCCCCAACAGCAAACCAGGCTGGAACAGTGAGGAAGAGCGGAAGGGACGGGGCTGTATGCTGCAGTACCAGCATGCTTTGGTTCGAGTTGTCACCCACTTCGTGGCAGAGCAATCAGACCCCGGGAGCCACAAGCCTTCTTCCTGGGCTCTGACTGGCAGGTGGATGTGACCAGGCTGGTGCGGTACTTCCTGAAGGTTGAGGATCCTAATATTGCTCGTCTGCAGGCAGGCAGGGTGCTGTCAGGACAAGATGTGGGCACCACATCTATAAAGGTGAAATTCAATTGGATCTGTTGAGTTTGGACTACATGCGACAAGATTAATGGGCAATCGATATTGGCCTTATTAACCAGGCGTCTCCCTTTGTTCAGGTCCTTTCCCCGCTGTCAGATTCTATCCTGGGAGAGAAGACGGTGAGGGTTGTGGACGATCGGGTAACCATCACTGAACTGGGGCTGCAGTTGGTCAGTGGTCTCACACTCAGCCTGCAGCTCAGCACAGGAAGTAACCGAGTCATCAGTGCCACGGCAACCACACAGGAAGTGCTCAGCAATCCTAAACAGGTCATTCAACATCACTTTCTTTTGGGGCATATGCAAATGCAGTTAAAAATGCAATTTGTCTGGTTTAATAACTTTCAAGCAATAAATATTTGATCAAATTTATACGATAGATATTTACATTTTTAAAAATTACACAAAAAATCCTGTTGATTGAAAATAAAAGGATTGCTGTGTTGTCTAAAATGAAGCTTCTCTTTTGGGGCTAGCTATTTGGTAAGTAATACATTTATATTTTGCATAAATTAATATTATATTAGTGTTGTCACAAGGCCAAAATTTCAGTAGTTAGTACCAATACCTGTAAAATGTCACAGTTCTCAATACCAATTTTGGTACCACTGCAAAAATATTAATGCTAATAATAATAATAATAATAAGTAAATAATACATCAAAGGGTTAGTTCACCAAAAAATGAAAATTCCACACCCCTAAGACTTTCGTTCATCTTCGGAACACATCGAAGAAATTTTTGTTTTCGAATCAGTGGTTCAGAGCCAAAGTCACGCCCACCAGTGGTGAACTATTGAAATTTCACAACCCTTATGACATAATGAAGCCTCGTTTACTGCAGTCACGTGACGTTGGCAGTTTGATTCACACTCCGAACCCCTGAATCGAAACAAAATTAGAAAATTTTGAAATTGCCCATCACTAGATATTGTTGAATGAAGTCATTATTTTGTTTTTTTTAGCGTAAAAAATGAGCGTATTCTCATCGAAGTTTGAACCACTATAGTCACAATTTTCTTTTTTGGGTGAACTAACCCTTTAAAATATCAGTGTGTAGCCTATTAGTTTGCATTTATACTTAATGCACATATCTAGTTTGACTTAGCCTTTAAGATTTTTTTGTCGAGTCATGTTTGTCACTGTCAGTCATCACCATTTCCGATTCAATTCTGCATTTAAATATGGTCGCCAATCATCAACCTTTGTAGGGTGTACTTAACAGCATGGGAAAAAAAAAAAAATCAAATTGTGAATGGGTTCGAAAGCGGCACCTATCATCACGAATCAAACTGACCTACTACTCAGTATGTAAAATTACATTTTATTCTGATTGCAGGAGGCAGTGTTGAGCTCCTGGCTTCAATTTAGCGATGGCTCCCTCACTCCTCTGGACATCTATGACCCTACTCACTATCGCCTGGCTGTGACATCGCTGGATGAGGGTGTGATCTCTGTGCAGGAGTCCTCTATGACTATTGTGGCAGAAGGTGAAGGCCAAGGAACACTGGTGAGAGCTGAGATGACCATTTGCGAGGTCTGTCAGAAATCGAAGCGTAAAAGCACTTTAGCGGTAGGCAGTGGGAGCTTAACTGTAAAGTTCCAGACAAACAGCAGACGTCCTGATAACAGCAGCATCAATAATAATGACACGGGAAACAGCACAGGACTATTTGCTGGTGTCACTGGGAAAGATAATAGCAGTGAGCGAGGAGATGAAGGAGAAGAGGCAGGCACTGAGAAGAAGCTGCAGCTGCCAGAACAGGTTTCGAGCAGAAATTCAGAGTCGGAGCGAGAGGAAAGTGCCTTGATGAAAATCACCACCACAGCCAAGTCTACAGCACAAGACTCGACCATTGGTAGCATCGCGAATGATTTGGGAATGGGACGGGCTAATGATGCCTCAGCTGGAGTCAGTAAACCTGGGAATATTTTAAACAGTGGAAATATCTTTAGTACAGGAAAAGCTGGCAGCGATGATGATCGCCCAGGAATTTCCTGGAGTAGTAATGAAGTTCCTGAGGGTTCAATGTTAAGCACTGGGAAGGCTTCTGGGAACTTAGTGAACTACAATAATTACCCTCCCCAAGTGGAAACCCCCAATCAGGAGCCAAAAAATGACTATGGAGATGATGATGATGATGATGACGATGACATTGAGGGTCCACTATCAAGCCGTCCACTTACAGACCTAGAGATCGGGATGTATGCATTACTGGGAGTCTTCTGCTTGGCTATTATAGTATTTATGGTAAACTGTGTATCATACTTGGTTAAATTTCGGCACAAGCAGACACCTGCTCAAGTTTCTGAGCAGACTGGTCACCGGCATGACTGGGTATGGCTGGGAACAGATGCTGAGCTGGTTATGAATGTCACTGGAAACCTGTTACAGCAAGATGCTCACAGCACGTCTGTAATCGACATAGGACCCAATACAGAGCCCTGTGGCACTCTCACTCGAAGGACCTCTTGCCAGGTGTCTTCTGTGTCAAATGACTCCAGTGTTGGGTGTGTAGGATCCCTTAAACCAGTCCGAAGTGAGTCCCTACACTCACCCACTAGTAAGAGGAAAAGGGTACAGTTCACCACCTTCACATCCTTGGATCGACAAACTTCTCCCAAAACTCTACCACTAGAGAATGGACATGGCATTAACTGGGTGGGAAAGGAGGATAATTGTATGACACCTGAGGTGTCAGCTGCCGAGTCTTCTTAACAACTATGATTGTGGGCTCACATGCAGCCTGATTTATGCACCCATAGTGCATATCTCTATAACAGGGGTTGGCAACTCTGGCCCTCACGGTCCACTGTCCTAACCCTAACCTGCCTGTAATCTTTAAGTTTTTGGTTTGACTTTTCAAGTTTGTTTTATTAGGGTTGGAGCTAAACTCTGCAGGACAGTGGACCTCAAGGTCCAAAGTTGCCCACCCCTGCTCTATAAAATCACCCAAATGCCTTCTTTCTTTCATTCAGAAACGTTGTTCTGTTGGTCTGGCTACACTGGATCATGGTCAAGATAACCAGTAAAGCTTCATGGCTTTCATGTGACCAAGATGTGACTTGAAAGACTTTAGATTCTGCCTCAGTGACTGATAATGGTAAAAAGGAGAGAACACAATCTTGCTATTATTATTATTATAAAAGTACCCAAACGAAAACCACCTTAAGGTAATTAGCCAAGCTAACTCTTTTTGTATTCCTCAATGGGTTTTGCAAAGATTTAAGATAAATTGTTGATTTTTCTCTAGAGCCAAACACTGAGTCACTATCTTCTGTTTGCTTGTTACTCTGCATCCTTCCATTTTTTTTTATACAAAAGTGCATGTGATTACTGTATAGATAAAACTTCACTTTGTTTGAAAATATTTTACCACCCTGCATTTGTATGTACAGTCAATTGTTTCATTTTCCATTAAAAAGCCACATGATGAAGCCATGTGTTCAGTGCTTGATAAAGCCATGTGCTTGGTGCTATGATAAGAAATAGAAACCATTTCATTTCATTATAAATGAATGGTGGTTTTTATCTTTTGTAATCCGTGATCTTTTGAGACTTAAATATATAGCAGAGTTTGCAGGCTTTAATACTGGTAAAAAACATTTGTGATAAATCCCGATGTGGACGTAAATGAAAACTGTGGTCATAATAAAAACTCCATACCACCACAACGTTTGATTTGACCCCACATAGGTTAAAAATGTCCATGAGTTCAGAGCACCACTAATGTACAGTAGTTTGGACTTTAAAAGTCTCTTATGCTCATTAAGCCTGAATTTATTTGATGAAAAATACAGAAAAAAAATGATATTGAGAAATATTATTACACAGCTTATTGGAATGATTTCTGAAGGATCATGTGACACTGAAGATTGGAGTAATGGCTGACAATCCATCTTTGCATCACAGAAATAAATTACATTTTTAAGTATATTAAAATAGAAATCCATTATTTTAAATGAAAATATTGTTTGTATGTATTTTTGATCTAATAAATGCAGCCTCGATGAGCAAAAGAGACTTTTTTTAAAAAAACATTTAAAATAGTAATGTTTCCAAACATTGGCTGGTACTGTATGTTTTCTAGCTGAACAGAAACAGATCAACAGATAAACATGTTTATATTTAATTTTACTGTGCAGTATATGAAATAGATTTAATTAAATGTAGATGCAATCATACAATGTCATGGTTTAAGCCATGAAACATACAGTCTTAGTTACACAATAAATATTTTATGTTTAGCAAAACCGTCAAACACAAACCTTAATCCCTGAACAAAGATACGTTCATGAATAAATTAAAAATCTTACCAAGAGTAAAATGTGCCCATCAGAACAATCTTCTCTCATTTATTGTAAATAAAACATCACTGTTCTTCATTTGAGCTCTGGCAGCTTATGACTGACAGATAACTGTCTCTGGAGACAATTTCTTAGCCTGCAAATCTTGGGCTTGACAGTTTAAATGTTTACTACAGTTAAAAGCAGTGCATAATTTGTGCCAGAACAGGCTGGATGCATCTATTTTAGTGGATCTCCCACAAGCCTCCGGAAAATGATATTCCCTTCACATTTGTTTAGAGAAATCACGAATAGTCATTTTCAGCCAATTTTAGTTTGCCATATGTCTAGTCTGTCCCTTCATATCACATATGCACACATGAATGCAAGCTGTCTGTTTAATTTAAGCTGAGATCCTCTTAAGAGGACTCTTTCTTGCTAGCAAACTGATGTCAGCAGATTCTTTAACCCAAGAAAACTGTAGTAACAACCACTGTAGAAACACTAGCACTGCATTTTTATCCCCAATCTTCACTACCAACAAGCATCACGACACAACAAAAGAAGAACGCAAACACCCTGCAAACACAGCTGTCTGTGCGCACAGCAGGAGTGCATGATTTCCCCTAAAAGAAAAACTGCCAGATCCATCACCAGTCCTTGTTCCAAGACCTCATAAATTTAAAATGTATGCACCAAGTATATGTATAGTAAAATGTGTCCCTTTCATACTTAAGGAGACGTAAGTCAACATTTCCCATAAATATACAGTACTGTGCAAAAGTTTTAGGCAGGTGTGAAAAAATGCTGTAAAGTAAGAATGCTTTCAAAAATAGACATGTTAATAGTTTATATTTATCAATTAACAAAATGCAAAGTGAGTGAACAGAAGAAAAATCTACATCAAATCAATATTTGGTGTGACCACCCTTTGCCTTCAAAACAGCATCAATTCTTCAAGGTACACTTGCACACAGTTTTTGAAGGAACTCGGCAGGTAGGTTGGCCCAAACATCTTGGAGAACTAACCACAGTTCCTCTGTGGATTTAGGCAGCCTCAGTTGCTTCTCTCTCTTCATGTAATCCCAGACAGACTCGATGATGTTGAGATCAGGGCTCTGTGGGGGCCATACCATCACTTCCAGGACTCCTTGTTCTTCTTTACACTGAAAATAGTTCTTAATGACTTTCGCTGTATGTTTGGGGTCGTTGTCATGCTGCAGAATAAATTTGGGGCCAATCAGATGCCTCCCTGATGGTACTACATGATGGATAAGTATCTGCCTGTACTTCTCAGCATTGAGGATACCATTAATTCTGACCAAATCCCCAACTCCATTTGCAGAAATGCAGCCCCAAACTTGCAAGGAACCTCCACCATGCTTCACTGTTGCCTGCAGACACTCATTCGTGTACCGCTCTCCAGCCCTTCGGCGAACAAACTGCCTTCTGCTACAGCCAAATATTTCAAATTTTGACTCATCAGTCCAGAGCACCTGCTGCCATTTTTCTGCACCCCAGTTCCTGTGTTTTCGTGCATAGTTGAGTCGCTTGGCCTTGTTTCCACGTCGGAGGTATGGCTTTTTCGCAAGTCTTCCATGAAGGCCACTTCTGACCAGACTTCTCCGGACAGTAGATGGGTGTACCAGGGTCCCACTGTTTTCTGCCAATTGTGAGCTAATGGCACTGCTCGACATCTTCCGATTGCGAAGGGAAGTAAGCATGATGTGTCTTTCATCTGCTGCAGTAAGTTTCCTTGGCCGACCACTGCGTCTACGGTCCTCAACGTTGCCTGTTTCTTTGTGCTTCTTCAAAAGAGCTTGGACAGCACATCTGGAAACCCCTGTCTGCCTTGAAATTTCTGCCTGGGAGAGACCTTGCTGATGCAGTATAACTACCTTGTGTCTTGTTGCTGTGCTCAGTCTTGCCATGGTGTATGACTTTTGACAGTAAACTGTCTTCAGCAACCTCACCTTGTTAGCTGAGTTTGGCTGTTCCTCACCCAGTTTTATTCCTCCTACACAGCTGTTTCTGTTTCAGTTAATGATTGTGTTTCAACCTACATATTGAATTGATGATCATTAGCACCTGTTTGGTATAATTGTTTAATCATACACCTAACTATATGCCTACAAAATCCCTGACTTTGTGCAAGTGTACCTTGAAGAATTGATGCTGTTTTGAAGGTAAAGGGTGGTCACACCAAATATGGATTTGATTTAGATTTTTCTTCTGTTCACTCACTTTGCATTTTGTTAATTGATAAATATAATCTATTACCAAGTTTATTTTTGAAAGCATTCTTACTTTACAGCATTTTTTCACACCTGCCTAAAACTTTTGCACAGTACTGTATGAACAATATTTTCCGGTTTATCCTACTCCAGAAAAAAATGGCCACCATTATCCTTACGGTCATGGGAGAAGCTTGCATTTCCAGCTGAAATATGAAATACAGACTCCAAATGGAGCACAAAGCCCTCACGTTTTTAAAGGTTCTTAAAGACCTGAGACAATACTGTCAATGAAGAGTCTCCACCAGTTTCTGATAGGTTATTCTCTCCTTCATCGGGTTGTGGCATGTTGTAATGTAATTCTTTCCATTTCCCACCAGTCTTTCCCGGAGCTCACGGTCATCCAGAAGGTTTCTGGACATGCTTACAAATTCCTGTTGAAACAAGAACATTGAAATTCTTGTGAAGGATTCAGATGCCATGACTGTTTTTACACTGGATTAAAGCAAATGCAATGGATTTATATATGAATCTAAAACTTGTGTCATCCATGAACATACCTAAAATTAGATATTAGTTTATTAGTTTATTATATAATGATACACACACATTGCTACACCCATCATTATGAGGACATTCCATATGCATAATGGGTTTTATACTGAGCTATAGGTGTGTGACAAGATCTCATGCCACAAGATCTCACGAGATTAAAATGTGACGAGATTTCTCGTCATGCCATGACTGAGTGTGAGGGTGAAATTAGGCCAATTTTCATTTACATTACTCCTCCACTGTCATTTTGCTTTTTATAGAACTAAAAACCATTTAATTCAGTTATAACGGTCTGTTCAATCCCATCTAGCTAATCCATCATGTGGCTGCAAAGCTGTAAGTAGTGCAGTAGGAATCAGAGTTCACTGATCATGTGATGAGAGTAAGTGGCGAGATGACTGACAAGACCATGGTGTAGGATTCGTTGCACAACAGAGCCTAAGCATCTGACAAATAACTTATCTTGTAGAATGTGCGCTCCGCACCACCACTTCCTATTCGCAGAGTACGCGTGATCGCCAAAATAAAACGCAACCGTGCATTCTAATAAGATTTCAATACCTCGCATTCTGAAAGCGGCTCCCTGATGCATGCAAATATCTCCCAATCTAAAAAGCTATCGACTGTGTTGTTACCCATCTATTATCTTCAATCCATCTACGGTCTAATTATGGTTGCAATTGCTGTTTGCACTTAAGACTAAGAGAAAACTGTTGTTCGTTTTTATTTATACTTATTTTTGGTGGAACTCAGGAGGTCAAAAGTTGTAGAAACTCATAAATCGGTTGAGTTTGTGGCAGAATCTTGTCTTTTACTGCATATCGTAATTCATAATGTTGAACTGAAATGACATTCATTAGTTAAAATATTTCAAATTCACCTCCAGGCTATTTTTCTAGTCATGTATTTTGTCATTGAGGATTTATTAAAAAAAAACTGCGTAAAATTTTCATTTACGGTCTCATCACACACCTACTGAGATAAAGACATTTTCTAGCCCCAAAATCTAAACCTATATCATGACAGAAAACTTTCTACATTTTTTTTTTTTTTTTTTTTACATTTATTCAGCATGGATGCATTAAATTGATCAAAAGTGGCAGTAAAGTGTTTTGAAAATATTTCTAATGAATGCTGTTCTTTTTTCTAGACATTAAATAATTCTGGAAAAAATGCATCACAGATTCCACAAAAACAATATTAATAATAAGATAATAAAAAGTCATGTTTATTGAGCACCAAATCGGTATTTCTGAAGGATCACGTGACTCTGAAGGTTAGATTAATAGCTGGTGAAAATGCAGCTCTGCCATCACAGGTAAAATAGAAAACAGCTCTTTTATGCAATATTATTTCATAAAATTACAGATTTTAATGCATTTTTGATCAAGTAAAGCCTTGGTGGGCATAAGAAAGAAATCAATGAAGCAACATCGAAGAAGAATATCATTTTATCATTCTATCCAAGTGATGAAATATAAAAGCCCTATCTTTTGAGAACTGTGAAATTACTCGTCATGTCAACTGCCCATGTTGCAACTTTGTCTTTCAACCCGACTTAAAAGTTCTTCAGCTTCCAGTGACCCCCTGCTATTTACTCTTATCCATGGGTATCACAGGAGACTGTTGGCATTACTCTGGAAGGATAAGGAGGTTATAAACCTCTCTTTCAGCTCAGCTTTCCTCAGGTAACAGAAGCCATGAGGAAAAGGGAAAGAGTTTTTGTGTTATATGAAAGAGTCAGCCACAACATGAGGTCTCTGCCTTTGACACAATACCATGATGAAACCAGAGTGTAAATGACTGCATTTGACAGAGATGTGGCCTAGTGGGAAGTGCCTGGGCTTTTCATGAGGGGAAACTTGAGTTTGGTACAGTTCGAAACAAGTTATTCGATATAACCGTGTAACATATAGGATACTGGAGTCAGCTGATCACTGTTACCAAATAAAGCCCTTTAGAGTGATTTACACACAAGATTTTTTCAAAAATGTTTATTTATGCTCATCACGGTCAAAAATACATTACAAATAGTTTAAATTTAGAACTGCTTTATTATTATTACAATATATTTTAAATTTTAATATATTCCTATAATGGTAAAGCAGGCAAATTTACAGCATCATTACTCCAGTCTTCAGTCACATGATCCTTCAGAAAGCACTCTAATATGCTGATTTGCTTATTATTATTTTTTTTTTAGGATTCGTTGATGAATGGAAGGTTCAAAAGAACAGCATTTATTTCAAATAGAAATCATTTGTAACATTAAAAATGTATTTTACTGTCACTTTTGAATAATTTAATGCATGCAGAGAGCGAGATCTTTTCTGACGTGTGTAGTGAAGCACCTTACTAATCATCTGAGATCTTTTAAGACTCAACGAGACTCTTTGTTCAACAATATATAGACCGGTCTTAAACCTCTCATTTAGCTACTTACAAAGGCAGAGGTCAAGGCTTAGCACAGCACACAGATGTGACTCTTGCTGCACATGGTTAAAGAAAATCGCAGCGGAAGAATGGCTAATTTAAAGTGACAAGAAATTTGGGCAGATTTTGTAACCTGGGCTCATATGTATAAAACTTCTCTGAAATGCTCTTAAGCTTTGACTAAAGTATCAAAAAATTCTAAGTAAAAAGTAGGACTTGTCAGAGTATCAGACTTTTATAAAGAATCTAAAAGCAGCTTTCAGCAAAGTCTTGGACTGATTCTTAAGTGGCATTTAAGTGTCATCAACAATGATGTCAACCCAAAATGGCTGCATTTTTCTAGTCACCAAAAATGTAATTATTACATTCATTTCTGCAGTTAGAGCATTGATTTGTAGAGTGGGAGGAGTCATCATGTAACTCCAATTATATCTTTGTTGGAGAGTGTGTGGTCTCCTCATCTCTGCTGCCGTCTTGTTAAGGTTGCCAACTAGGTTAAGATAACTCTCCAGCACTCTTAAATAAGAGCTGAGACCTATAGTCTTAAAGGGATAGTTCACCCCAAAATGAAAATTCTGTCATTAATTGCTCACCCTCATGTCGTTCCACACCCATAAGACTTTCATGCATCTTCGGGATACAAATGAAGACATTTTTAATGAAATCTGAGAGCTTTCTACCTCTCCATTGACAGCCAACGCAACTACCACATTCAAGCCCCAGAAAGGTAGTAAAGACATCATGAAAGTTTGCCCAAAAAGCCTGCACATGTGGGCTTTTTTCCCCCCTCTTCAGACAAAAAGTCAGATAGAGGTTAAAAAAATCTGGGCAAGCCCTAAGAGAGTATGTAACAATTTTAATACACACTAGCCACATTTCCATTCCAGATTTGCGCAAAACTTTTGCAATAATTTCTAAATATCGATAAAAAACGACTGCGAAATGACGGCATTACTACTAACCAATGTAATGCGAATAAAATGTCTTTTTTCCCTCTTGCATCATTCTGCAGTCATTACAAAAATCATGGCCACGGATGTTGGAAGCTTTACGTATGTTCCAGCCACTGCACTAGCCATTATTCTTAATCAAAGGAGACGTACGTTTGGAGCGGCCACGTATGTTTCTCCCTCTTATCTGCTTCGAGGTCTTGATAGATTCAATTTGTGGCATTTCATTGTTGTTTAGAAACCAGAAGTCCTGTAATACTTTTGTCTTTTATGAGTTTAATGAAGATCTCTCGTCTTCTGTCCAAAGAACCCACACCCTCTTAAAGAACGATCGACTTTTACATATAGCAGGTGACCTGTAAATGCGAAAAAAACTGTTTCCATTGCAGTTTTGCGAAATATTCCTTTTTCGAATTCCATGAAAACCACCTCATGTGAGCATAAAAACTTTGTGACAAATGGGAGTTCCATTAAGCGTATTTTCAATTTGCGCAATTTAAAGGTATGATGGAAAGGCGCCTACAATCATGGTCAGTATTTTTTGTTTAAATACATTAAAAATTTATTAAGCAAGGGTGTGTTAAATTGATCAAAAGTTGCAGTACCAAGCATTACCAACACTATTACTAAAAATAATTTAAAATAAATGCTGTTCTTAAAGTATTCTGAGAAAATGGGCATGGATTCCATAAAAATATTAATAATCACAACTGTTTTCAACACTGCTGCTCAAGAAGCATTTTTTTTTCATTGTCAAATCAGCATTTTAGAATGATTTCTGAAGGAACATGAGACACTGAAGACTGGAGTATATATAAATGTATATATAAATAGAAAAACTTTTTAAATTGCAATAATATTTCACAATATTACAGCTTTTTTTACTGTTTTTTGATAATTAAAATAAATGCAACCAACTTGCAAAAGCATTACAAATTCATACCAAGTCCAAACTTGAATGGTAGTGATGATATTTAATCTGTATGTGATTTATGTGAAAATAACCACTGGGTTCTATCACTAAGGGGACAATAGTAAGTGCATTTCACCACTAACAGTAATGCATTTAATCCTCCAAATGGCATCATGCAAACCACAAAGCAGGTGGGTGTATCTGTAGCACACTGACCTAGTCAAGAGTCTATTGAGAAGCTTGTATTTTCTCTTTGTCATGGACCAGCTCTTTGATCTAGGAGTTAACATAAGCTTAACATAAGTGTATAGGGGGGCACATGGTATATCCACATGATCACAATCGCCCTGACTAGTAATCAAAATGAATGCTTTCATGTACAATTTCCTGTGCTTCTCCAGAGACTTGAGATTTTCAGATCCGCTATTCCTTTTAATACATTTGAGATAAGCATGATAAATGGATGGTTGGAAATGGCTCAGTGGAGCAGATTGGTTTAGGGATAGAAGTTTCGCCCTTTGACCTTTTAAGCTGCCTTGGGCTCCTCTTAGCCGTTTAGTACGGCGGTACAATGCACGCTAATTCTGTCTGTTCCCCCTAAAGAACCAAAACAGGTTAAAGCTTAGTCACCATCTGATAGAAACGGAGTTAAGAAGAGGAAGTCAACAATACTCTCCCTTTTACGCCAGTGTTTTAGTGCCAAAAAGATTTCAAGAATCAAGTAATATTACAAGATTAAAGTATTAATATTTTGAAAAGCAAGAATAAAAGATTATAAAGTTAGAGCATTACAAGATGAAATTCCATTAATAATTACATTTACTCGCCCTATCGTTCCAAACCTACACAACTTTCTTCTCATTCCAAATCAAATGAAAGTTTTATGTGACTAACAGACTGAAATTTAAGTTGTTATTCGCCGATAATGATGCCAAACATCTTTAATTCTTGTGTATCTCGTAACAAATCAAAATGTGGCAAATTCGAATCTGCGCACGGTCAAACTGCACTAATGAGATTTAAGATCACAGCCGATGGAAAGATTTCCGTGTGTTTTTCACATCAAAGTGATAGTTTAATGTAGCTCCTTCCTTTATGGACCACAAAAGGAGAATATAAAAAAAAGTCCCACTTGCGGCTGTCCATAAAATGGCAGTGAATAACAACCAGCACAAAGCTTTTTTTTTTTAAAAAAACCCCCAAGAGTATGACAGAATGATCCCATTTGACCCATGCTGTATATTCCAAGTGTTCTGGGGGAATACCATAAGATTTAGAGAAAAACAAACCAAAATGTAATGTTTTATTTAAAGGTACAATATGTACAGTGTTTATACTAAAATATCCAAAAACCACTTGCACAGTGTTATATATTTCGCTCAGCTGTGTACTTACATATATAGAAATTCACAATTTTAAATAGTGCCCGTCCCTCTCTCATCACTTGCGCCTGTCAATGACATAATGTGTTATCACATTACAGTCGTGGCCAAAAGTTTTGAGAATTACATAAATATTGGAAATTGGAAAAGTTGCTCCTTAAGTTTTTATAATAGCAATTTGCATATAGTCCAGAATGTTATGAAGAGTGATCAGATGAATTGCATAGTCCTTCTTTGCCATGAAAATGAACTTAATCCCAAAAAAACCTTTCCACTGCATTTCATTGCTGTCATTAAAGGACCTGCTGAGATCATTTCAGTAATGGTCTTGTTAACTCAGGTGAGAATGTTGACGAGCACAAGGCTGGAGATCATTATGTCTGGCTGATTGGGTTAGAATGGCAGACTTGACATGTTAAAAGGAGGGTGATGCTTGAAATCATTGTTCTTCCATTGTTAACCATGGTGACCTGCAAAGAAACACGTGAAAAGAAACGCATAAAAATGGCTTCACAGGCAAGGATATTGTGGCTACTAAGATTGCACCTAAATCAACAATTTATAGGATCATCAGCAACTTCAAGGAAAGAGGTTCAATTCTTGTAAAGAAGGCTTCAGGGCATCCAAGAAAGTCCAGCAAGTGCCAGGATGGTCTCCTAAAGAGGATTCAGCTGCGGGATGCAGAGTTTGCTCAGGAATGGCAGCAGGCAGGTGTGAGCGCATCTGCACGCACAGTGAGGCCAAGACTTTTGGAAGATGGCCTGGTGTCAAGAAGGGCAGCAAAGAAGCCACTTCTCTCCAAAAAAAACATCAGGGACAGATTGATCTTCAGCAGAAAGTATCGTGAATGGACTGCTGAGGACTGGGGCAAAGTCATATTCTCCGATGAAGCCCCTTTCCGATTGTTTGGGGCATCTGGAAAAAGGCTCGTCAGGAGAAGAAAAGGTGAGCGCTACCATCAGTCCTGTGTCATGCCAACAGTAAAGCATCCTGAGACCCTTCATGTGTGGGGTTGCTTCTCATCCAAGGGAGTGGGCTCACTCATAATTCTGCCCAAAAACACAGCCATGAATAAAGAATGGTACCAAAACACACTCCAACAGCAACTTCTTCCAACAATCCAACAACAGTTTGGTGAAGAACAATGCATTTTCCAGCATGATGGAGCACCGTGCCATAAGGCAAAAGTGATAACTAAGTGGCTCGGGGACCAGAACGTTGAAATTTTGGGTCCATGGCCTGGAAACTCCCCAGATCTTAATCCCATTGAGAACTTGTGGTCAATCCTCAAGAGGCGGGTGGACAAACAAAAACCCACTAATTCTGACAAACTCCAAGAAGTGATTATGAAAGAATGGGTTGCTATC
Source organism: Opsariichthys bidens (assembly GCA_037194245.1). Lineage (NCBI taxonomy): Eukaryota > Metazoa > Chordata > Actinopteri > Cypriniformes > Xenocyprididae > Opsariichthys > Opsariichthys bidens. Next base: position 2,738,201 of record CM074288.1, read on the forward strand.
AGTCAGGATTTGGCCCAGAAGTTGATTGAGATCATGCCCAGTCGAATTGCAGAGGTCCTGAAAAAGAACGGCCAACACTGCAAATACTGACTCTTTGCAGAAATGTCATGCAATTGTCGATAAAAGCCTTTGAAACGTATGAAGTGCTTGTGATTATATTTCAGTACATCACAGAAACAACTGAAACAAAGATCTAAAAGCAGCTTAGCAGCAAACTTTGTGAAAACTAATATTTATGGAATTCTCAAAACTTTTGGCCATGACTGTACACAGATTATATTTCAGTGTGGGTGCAGTGTGTACAATAATGAGGGAAACAAAATGAACTTAAATGATTTTAGCAAATGGGTGCAATATAACAAAGAGTGAAAAGTTTAAGGGGGTCTGAATACTTTCCGTACCCACTGTAATTTTCATTTTATGGTGAATATGTGCTATAGATTCCTTTTGTTTACTTTTATCAAAATCACTTGCATTCTATGGAAAAGAGCAGTATGAACATTCTGATAAACAACTCCTTTCATGGTCCATGGCAGAAAGTATTTGCAACAACAAGAGGGTGAGGAAATGATGACAGAATGTCCATTGTATCATGAACTAACCCAAAAGAGAAACCTTAAATGCATCGGGATTTCACTGAGATCTTGCACAATCACATTCTTTTTTTTATTTATATTATTACTATTTGCGCTTAACTCCTAACATGGGGTAAAGACATCAAAATACAAATGTTTCATACCTAAATGTGGATGAAAAACACTGTGATATGATTTCATTTGATTAAAATGAAACTCTGCCTAATAATCCAAACCTTTATAAATCTTACCTGAGGGCTTGAGTACAGCAGTCCTGTGACCTTATGCTCAACTACTGCAGCGTTTCCAGGAACATCCCTCGCTAAAACAGGCAAACCTAAATCCATCGCCTAAAACACAGATTGCAATACATTAACTCTGTTTGGCCTTGTGCACAATGCATTTATTCATTTTCCAGGTGCTTTTATCTGAAGAGACTTAGGAGTATTCAAGGTATTCCATCAGCACATGTCCTTCCTGAAAATTCAACCCATTACTGTGACATTGTGAGTGTCATTTCAGCTTCAGGAGCATTCACTGTGAAATAGAAATGATGGGCTAGATGATTGCATTTACTTTTCCTTTTGATTGTTAAATATTTGTAAATTGCAACAACCTTTTTTTTTAACTTCGATTCTCTGTAGAAACACTGGCCATTTCAATCTAGGCTTGTTCACATATGTGGGATAATGAAAAGATGTGGAACTATTGAGGAAAATACGATAACAGCTACTTAGCACATTAATCCCACTGTGGGCTGAACTAATCTGTTCAGTTTGAACACAGATTAACTAGATCCCCATAATGATATTGTGGTCATAATATCCTATCTAATAACTGGAAAAATAAACACGGATTCAAAGCTGCTATTAATGATTCCTGCACTAGCAGTCGGATCAAAATTAATAGAAAAAATAATGTTTGCTTCAGACGGGTTTATCGTTTGGACAAACCAAATACTAAGGATACGTCTACACTAATCTCAATACATCCTTTTCTATACGTTTTGCCCTTCTGTCCACACTGTGAAATCAATGACACAATGTGGGTCATGTGACATGTATTGATGCATGTTGTATCCATAGATACCTATAGCCAGTTTTCCAC